>UCOM01000050.1:0-169743 GCA_900474385.1 Ormyrus pomaceus
GATTTGCAAACGGTACCTTTTCAAGTAAATCCCGAAGCTTCACACAGTGCAAGTTTGAAAGAAGATTTGCAAACGGTTCCTTTTCAAGTAAATCCCGAAGCTTCATATGATTTAAACTCAAAACAGGAATATCGTAAAATAGGTAATCAAGAATTAATTATTTATATATTACTTTATACGTTAAAAAATAGAAAATTAATTTTAGAAAATTTTTCTTTCAGAAAAAAATTGTTTTTTAGTCTTATATTGCACTAATTGTAAATGCAGCGTGGAAAAATATTTTCAAGCCGAAAATGAAGAATATTTTTGTAAGCAGTGTTTTAAAAAACTGACATGGAGGTGCGAAGAAAAATGCAAGTTAAACCATGCTGCTACAAATGTATCTGGTAATACGGAACGAAAGTTTAAGTGTGCGGAATGTGAGTACATTACCAAACAAAAAGGTAATTTACAAGCACATATAAAGAGAAAACACGCGATAAGACAATGCGAAAATTGTACCAAAACTTTTTCCAATTACATTAGTTTTCGAAATCATTGCAAAAAATGTCTTGTAGATGTTGGTTTTCACTGTCACTTATGCAATTTTAGTAGTAAATATAAGACGCCGTTGAAAGAGCATGTTAGATTAGAACATAATTCAAGGCATAGGTGTTCTATCTGTAATAAACCATATAAGAGTCTTAAATGTTTAACGAAACACACAGCTAGATGTGGCATTTAAACAAAATTATCCTGTGCTCAGTGTCGTTATGTAACAAATGTAGAGGGAAGACTTGTTCAACACATGAAACGTAAACATTCGAAATAATAAAAAATGTATTTTAGTTTATAATAAATCAGTTTTAATTTAATTAGTGTATAGAATATAATTATAGCTTTTGTTATTAAGAATGTATATTTTTCATGTGTAACTATTATCTGACTTTTTTTATTATATATATTATATATATTCTAATCTACCTCTGCTAGGTAAATCTAGATATCTGCTTAGGAAGAAAAATGAAATATTTTTATTTCATTTTTATTGAAGTGCTTCCTACAGTTTATATGTATACGCGTGAGTCACAAGACTAATTATTATTTAATAATTTTTTAGCAAATTTTGCAATTTTTAAAACGTTTTGTAATTTGTAATTGGAAAATTTGTTTGTAATTGTAAAAATAAACATGGTCATTTTATTATATTATATATAGTACTATTTGAATTTTTTATTAATTGCTACCCTTTTAAAAATTTTTAACCGACCTGCTTCCGGATTAAAGTGTCCATTCGCAATTAGGTAAAAACATTGACTGGAAAAAATATGTCATTTTGGTGATTTTTTCTACCGCAGCGCCTTTTTTAATTGTGAACGCATATCTGTCGCCACAGTCTCTCGATTCCTCAATACTCAATTCCCTTTTAATGAAGGCTCGCAAAGACGGACAAACCGGTTTCCGCGAAAAACCGAATCCTATTGCTCGCATTAGACGGCGATTAGCTCGCGGAAGCGTCCGCCTCTGCGTCAAGTCAACAGGTGGCACTGACTCATCATCCTCATAAACGATCGCGTGCTAAATTCGCGTGTTCGAGAAACGCGAGCGACGCCGCACGGCAATAAAGCTCCGCGGCCCGTTCACTCATCGCGCGGCGACGCGGCAGTTAGTTAGGCGATCCCCTTTTTGCTGCACGCACAATTCTCGAGATTTTAATAATCGCCGCGATTGCGATTGCAGGACGTCGTCGCGCAATAAAAGCGCAATGCGGAGACGCCGCGGTTAGTTTTTTGCGAGCGTTACTTGTTGTCAACGGAATTGAAAATTAGCTGCTCGCGACTGATTGTATATCCTTAGAGTTTTGCGAAAAAGTGCAGGAAGGACGGGAAAATGATTTTTGATTGAAGAGTTGTGCACATTCAGATTACTGATTCCACATCCTTCGTGGAATGCGCATGAAAAGGGACTGGAAAATTTTTCAGAATTGATCGATCGCATAAATAAATATTCAATAATTTCTTGTGAAAATTTTTTGAACTGCACAGGCGAGCACGTCAAAGCAGCCGCTAATGAAAATACTATTGGGAATCGTTGAATAACGAAACCGCTTAAACAAATGGCAGTCGGTTCGATTAAAAAATAAATTTAATTAGCAAAAAAACACGTTTACAAAGCGATTCGAATCTCGAATACAGATTTACTGACTCATCTGTGCCGCGCATATAAAACATCGTTTTATCGCCCCGGCAACGTACGAGTTCCCACCGGAAAACGATAGACACCGTATAATCTACGTGAACACGTGCTGCTTTCTTAACGGCTATCAACATTCATACCGCAAGCCGGCAAAATGATAAAAAAAACGTGCGGCGTTATTTATGCGAGGCGTATACAAAAGTTTTACTCGAGCCTAAAATTCAGCTGAAACCGACCGATTGTCTTCTTAAATATCACATCGCTCGAAGGTACGGATTGTAAAAAAGCAGTTAAACTTTTACACACCGGTCCGGGTTACCCAACAGATCATACAAAGATATCAAACGGGAGTGTCCGCGCGGCGATTAATAAACGCGGCGATTTGTACCGGATTGAGCAATCGCCACTTACGCAGTGGGAGCGCGACGCAACGGAAAAAAAAAACTTCTAGCGACCGAAAGCCCCTCGCGAGGAAGAAATCGTACCGAGCCGAACGAGTAGTAGAAAGGCGTGTACACCCAGGCGGGAGATCATTAATAATCCCTTGGCGAAGGTATGCGAGCGCGCACTTTTGTGACACGCCGTTGACCCGATGACTATCTCATTTTCTCTCCCGCTGATATGCAACCCTATCGTGGACTTTCGGGCGAAGGGCCACCCTTGGAGTCGATTTTTTATTCCGTTTCGATTTCAGTCGGTTGGGCAGTGAAGTCGTACAAAGGAAGAAAGTTTTATTCTCCGCGTGAGCCTCATAATGTATACTGTGACATTGATAACGCGCTTTATTTCTCTTGTTACTCTCTATCGTTTGAATAATCTGTTTCTCTAATTTAGACGTTTCTCTCTTTGAAAGCGTAACCGACCGAAATGTAAGGATGTAAAATTACTTTGCTGTATGCTACAACATTTTAAAGAAATATTTTTTCATAAACTTATTTTTGTAATCACTATTCATTAATTATTACTTTTATTAACCGGCAAAAATTAAAATTAAATTATTAAAAAAGGATAAAAATGTAAAATTTCTCTGTGCGTAATTTCACCCATCATCCGTCCCAGTATCCTCACCGTCCCTACAATCGATTCTTGCCGTCTGCTGCAGCGGCGGCAGCTGCATCAGCTCTCACTCTGCTACACTTAGCATTGAGAAAAGGAGAGAAACAGCGCAACTGACAGAGGGAGCGAGAAACGCGAGGATGATAATTATTAGGGCAATTGGCATTCACGACGCAAGGGCTAACATCGTCCCTCGTGGGCGTGTCGGCGAAAGAAACCCTTTGCACCCGTGACGATTTAGGCTCGAGATCCTTTTTTTTTTTACATCCAGCCAACGTTGACGAATGTTTCAATCGGCCGGAATTTTAACAGTTTGATCAATTATTATTAGCTGCCGCGCCGGTCTGCGGCTGCCACTGTACATTGGCTCTCGACAATGGCAGTCGTCGCTCCTGAATGCGTGGTTGAAAACGCGACGATTGTCATACGGCGGGCATCGATCAAAAAAATAGGCGTAATGTTACTTGACGCGTTAAATGGCCTTCTATTGTAGGTACGCGCGTGCACTGGATTAATTGGCTGACAGATTTTACGGCGATTTCTATTTTCGCTGCTCGAAAACAGAAAATAGTAAAACTTTTATAGTAAAAGTAACATTTTATTGATCGATTGTATATCAGAAAATTCACTCTTATAAATGGCTTGTAATAAAAGGATTTGAGATCATATAAAAAATAATCCAAAACATAAATGTTTCTACTCCGAAATTCCTTAAACTTGCATTAGCCGGCAGATTACATCCTGCTTTACCCTAAATTAAGATAAAATTCTTCGAGCAAAACCGCTTCGAAACGACTAAAAACGCGCCGGAGCTCAGCTCGCGAAAAAAACAAGACGAAAACGAAAGAAGGTGTAAAGTATAGGTTATACAAGATAGCAATTTCAATGCGCGCGATCGGAGAGACTGTCGCGCGACAATGGACGATTGTGATTTTCAGGGTCGACCTTCTGCATTCCTCGGTGCGTGACGCAACGAGATCGGGATCCAGAAAAACGACTTTCTAGCTCTGCCCGGTCGAGCGAGCCGTCAGCTCCTGGCGCTGTAGGAATTGATTAGCCTGTTTCTTTTTTCTCTCTCTCTCTCTCTCGATCGACAGTAATCTCGGGTGTTATGAAATTGAAACGACGATCAGATTATTGCGGAGCGGCCCGGACAATGCCTGATGAATTATTTAGCCGAGGCTGTAATTCACTTTTGTTGGCTTTAGATTTAGGATTATGTATTTAACGAGAGATAAAAGTTGGTTTCGTTATGTGTGGTTTAGATTTTAGTAATCTTCCGCGGACGACTTTTTATGCTTTTATGAATAGTAAAAGTAAATATTTATCATTATCAAGACCGTTTACTGCTACAAGTTGAACTATTAAATTCTTGAAAATTACGCCTCTTACATATTATTTAAGTATTTTAATAGTAATTCGAAGATGTAAATGTATCTGAAGAAACGAATTGGGGTCAACTAGTTTTTATAATTATTTTTTGCGAACATAAGCATTTAAAGTAACGCTTAATGCTTCAGAAAATACATTGATTGAATACATTTATCCTACATTTGCGCCATAAATAGCCTTTAAAAGCACGTAATTAGATTGCATAAGAGCAAAGTTAAAATAAGAATTATAATATTTTTATGATGTATTAAACCTTGATTCTGTTCGAACGTGTGATTATTACTACATTTGTTTCTTATAATAATGCTTGTATTCTTTAATAATAAAATGATCATCTCCATTTTGATCAATTGACATCTCACGTATTTTACTAAGCCGAGTGAAATCAAAATGCACATTAAGTCAATCTTATTCACGAACCAAAATAGTCTTTCAAAATACCAGCTGAAACTTAGCATGTATTTAGCTCATTACGTAGAGAAAACAAGCCTACTTATTCAGTAACTTTACGTCGAAAAAAAGAAGATGACGGTCAAAGTATAGTTTTGCAGTATGACTTGCACAATGGTACGTAATATTCATTGAAAAACGACAGGACTCAGCCCATCCGTGACTCGCGCATGAGAACAAAAAAAAAATGCGATCACGGTCGGCGTTGCGTATAAAGTTGTTCCTGCTAATTGAATAATCAAGTATCAATTGTTTGTAAACAAATGCAAATTCTGCAGTAATAGAACCTCAAGATACTTTTATCTTTAACTTTTACATAATTTAAATTGCATAGTGCATCAGCTGCGTACTAATACTCCGACAAAGGATAGTAAAAATTATTATCATTTCCATAAGCTTTTTCATTCGCTGAATTTATCGATAATGAATGCCATCGTATTTTTAGAGATGCACCGTCAGAAGATCCTTGCCGCTATAAACGATAGCTTTAAAAGAAAATTAACTCGAAACGACGCGGCGACCTCGGGATTTCTGTGCAGTCTCTGGCTGGGAACTTGATTGAGCAAATTATCATCGCCAGTTCGCAATCAGAATTCAACTTTTGACTATTAATGCCCAAGGCTGCGCGCTCGTTCCGCGTTTAAATATGCATAAACGCTGCAGCGGACAAGATTTAGAAGGCTCGAAATAAATTATCCATTTATAGCAATAAAATCAAGCTAAGGGCCAATTACCTTTTAATATACTCTAACATCCGAGAAGTAACGGCGGGAATTTATATAAATATTTTCTCCGCCAAACGGACAATATTTCGTTTCTCCTTCCTCGATAATTTCCAGAACTGTCACACCGCGAAACAAAAAGCCCGCGCGTTTAATTAAAGTTCACAGTTCTCGCCGATGGAAAAAAAAAAGAAAGAAACTGCTTATAAATGCGGACTTTATTGCAGCCTCCGCAGTATAGGCATTGCGCGCCGGCGTATCACTTTAACCGCGGCGCGCGAAAAAGTTCTAGCCGGACTATAAAGGCGGTTAAATTAGAGAATAAACTCGCCGTTACGGAGGTAACAAGCTCGCGTTAAGTTCTCCCGGCGATAATGAAGCGATATATTCGGACGATAAAACCGGTAGGCCGATGTAAATGCAATTTAATGCTCGAGCGGCGACTCGGACTGCTCCTTCGCCGCGCGGCGAGTTTTGCGCGGCGCGCGACGAGCTCGCTGGGCGTTTCGAGAATCTATTACGTATCCGCGACGGGACTCTTCCAAAATTCATCGGTCTGGAACTGGCGTGGTTTAAATTAGAACCCGATGGCGACGGATCGATACGGCTGGCTCTCTTGGCTAAGCGGTTTCGGAGCGCTCGCTAATGGAAAAGTCAAATCGAGTTTGGCTCGCTCCGATCGGCGGCTGATTAAAAATTGAATGGCTGCGAGAGCCCGAGTTAGAACGCTGCCGGGAAAGTGTAATTTGCAGAGAGTTAAAAATACGCTCCCGCGAAAGGACGCGAAGAGGTAAAAAAAGATTCTGTTAATTCCGTCGATTCTCGAGAAGGAGTATACCGCCTCGAAAAATTGTCGAAAAAAAAAATTGAAAATATTTCCTAGGCAGCTGTTCGCGGCGCGAAAGTTCCTCTTAACCTCGAACTAGACCCAACGGTCGGTCGCCTTGCTCGCCCATAAATTCGCGGCCTGTGTGTGGGGCTTGACGGAGCCCGCGGAATCGCGATCTTATCTGAGCCCCGCATACACAAGGCGGGGGGAAAAGAAGCCTCTCCGTCGGCGTCGCCGCTGTCGTCGTAAGACGCCGTGGCGATTGGTTTATATCTGCCGGGGGAAGACAATGGGCCCCGCTGACAAGTCGCAATTTTACTTATCTAGCCGGCGAGCGTAAATCGGAGTCTTAGAAAAAGGGGGGGAGAGACGGCGGCTCGTTTGATGCTCGTCGGGGATTAATCATCGCCGGGTTGAGATGAGTCGATCACATGTTTTATGGCGTCACTCGATGCATAGGGAAACAGAATCGTAATGAGGAAATGTGCACGCGACGAGGATTGTCGATTTAATTAGAATAACAGTTTAATGTAGGATGGCCTGTAGCTATGAGGATATTTATTTTCGCAGGAACGTCATCTCTTTTTACATTCACGTTCCAGAAGCGTTATAAAAAAAATCAATACTTCGATGTTAAAACTTGAGAATTAACTCGAGCTTAAATCGTAAACTTCTATTCGGATATCTCTACGCAGCCTTTAGAATTTGTACTCGTTACTTTCCCCGAGCAAATGCAGTTCAATCGCATTGAATGCTTTATAAAATATAGGTTAGCAGCAAACTGCTGTCAATCCTTGCTCCCTACAATCGCGCATTCAGAAAAGCCCAGTCATTTAATTTAAAATCATTGCCCACCCCGTACTTTATTACCCCGTTAAGCAAACATTCCAGCCTCACGAAACCAGCCGAAAGTCCATTCGCCGAGCCTCCAGTTCATTATGCTTTCGATCTCTCCGCTCGCTCGTAAGTATACGCGCTCGTTCACAATAAAGTTTCCCCGGATCGGCGACATTCTTGCGCAATCTCCATAAATTTCACGCGCGGGCAAACATTCCTCCTTATATACCTGCGCGCATAGAGACATTAGCGCCATTATTTCCAGCGAATTACAAACGCAGCGCGGCGCGGCGCACGCGCCGGATACGTGCATACATCCATACAGAGTGGTTCATTGTACCCCGGCGGCACATCGATCACCGAGTTTTCAGGGACACTCGCGGACGACGCAGCGCAGCTGCCCGCCTATTACGGCCTCTCTTTCCACGCCCCGAGAAAGGCGCCGAGTCGTGTACGGGGCGCCATTATGCAGGCGCGCAAGCTCCGCGCGCGCTTTTTTTTTTAACGGGGCGCGCTTTGCGCTATTTTTGTGCGTACGCACCGAGGCCTTTCGGAGGAGCGAGGAGGTTTTAAGCTCGAAATAACTGTTGCCGCGTCGCCGCGAGGAGGAAGTAAAGAGGACGGCGGTTGTTTGAATACAATGGGGTCGATTATAAGTTTAAAGTTAATTGCCATGTAATTGAATAACGCTACGATCGCTTTGCATAAATTTCGAGCCGATGGTCGATTAATAATTTATGTTTCGAGTTTTATGTATACGCTCTGGTGTATGAATTTTTGCGAGGGAAAGTTAATAAGGGATACAAAGACGTTGATTATATTATAATGCGATACAATTTTTCTCTAAAAGTATACTATATCTATCTAAGCTTATAATTATTTTCTAAAGTTTTAACGCCTCGTCAAATCACATCGGGCTTATAAACGCTTTAATCCAATTACGCAACTAAGCCCTACAGCAATAGATCCCAGATTTCAGTTTCCTCTCCCATTAGTCAGCCGCCGCTTTCTCGATCCCTGACCGCTTCTCGGCGAAACAAACACTCCCAGCTCCAGTTCTTTCCCGGCGATTTCCATTTCCTGCACACCGCTTAGGCAGATCGACAGCCGAAAAATATAACCAGTCAGCCCCGCCGTTGCGTATGATTTATGGGGCCCCCGGCGCACCGAGAGGCAAGAACACCGCTCGGGGGGGCGGCGATCGCGCGCGTAAATCACGCGACGCGATAAGCCGTTCGCGGCCTATCAATCGGCCAATTTGGCCGCGGGAGAGGAACTCCGCGGCGCCGACAAGCCGTAGATCGGCGGGCGCGATACCGCGCCGAGCGAGTCGGCTTGCTAATCGCGGGCAAGCGAGCACGGTAGCCGAGAAACCAGGAAGTGTATGTGCGACGCGAGTTTGGCGCGAGGTAATTGCGCGATGGAGCTTCGGGAGCAGTGTTTTTTTATCGTAAATTTTGGGGAGGTGAAGGTTTTATATTTATATTTAATATTGTCAATGGTGTGATTAATTTGAAGTTTTTAATCCCTATTTTTGTTAATTGTCCATCTCGAAAAATTATTACACTTTATAATTCATAAATTTAAGTACAAAAATAATAGATAAATGTAACTGCACAATAATCAATAATAAAGGTTTCAATAAATAATAAGCAATTATAAATTAGAAAAAATATTAAATTAAACCTACGCTATTTATCAGTAATAAATTTAATCGACTCCTTGTCAAATTATCGAATCATACTCCGAATAAGATAAATTACGCCATTATACAGCGCAATCTCACTTTAGCAGATCGAACAAATTACTCGCTTTCCCACTATTCAAAAATCCTTCATCCTCGCACGATCAGGCCAACGGCTGGCTCCCCGTCAGAAAATTACTCTCACACTCGCCTCCTCCAACGAAAGCAACTCAACCTGCCTTAGCACGCAAAAGCTCGGCAGCGCGCGGAAATGTCGACACGCGCCGCGACGAGATACCCCATCGCGAATTTCTCTCTCTCTCTCTCCCTCTTCCTTTCGCTACGTCACGATTTCAGATGCGTGTTATAAGTGCGTGTATACAGGCGGCCGAGTGACGGCCGTTTCGAATGTCGCCACGAGGTGTCGGCAAGAAATTCAATTAACAAGCGATCACGTATGGTGTACAGCGCACGCCGGGAAATGACTTTCTTTATTTGTATCGCCGTGGAAGGATCTGCTGAAAATTTCCTACAGCCGCGTATGAATCGTTCTCACGGCGCTGATTTTTCCGATTTGCCGCGGTGGGCTTCTTGCGCGGGCGTGGTACAGGTCTTTGCTTTTTTACGCACTCGGGACATACTTTTTGTGCGCTCACGACGGCAGTAAAATGCTTTTTTTTTATTTTAAGTGCATTATTGCTTTGTCCTGCGCTTCTGAGTACATACAAATTACGCACAATGCACTTTTCCCAGACGGCCCGTCCGACTTACGAAAGAAGGAGTCGTACAGCACACCGCGCGAGAGAATTCTCACAGTCCAAATTCGACGTTTCATCAGCGTCGCGAAGACTCTCCTCTAATCTGGGATCTGTCGGGCATTGTCGCCATCGGTGCAGGAGAACACAATAAAGGCGTCGCCGAGACGCTCCGCCGTAGCGTAATCGACTTAAGTGCACAAAGAGGAGAGAAAGACGTGCGCGGATAAGATTATACGCGACGACGGGAAGTCCCGACTCGCATTGTGCGCGCGACGAGAGGCGACCGGCTCGAAAAGGGGTTGTTGCAGGCGATTCGATTAGACACGCGCGAGGCGTTTCCGGCTGCAGTTATAGTGTCCCGAGGCTAATCGCGTACGCAGGGGGCGCGATGCAGATTTTATTTCGGACGAGACGCGGGGAGAGATTTATTCGCGCGCCGCCGACTCGCCTAACTGAGCTGATTAACTCCTGTGATGCGACAAATTTTGATGGATCGCGCAGGTGTGGTCAATGAATGCGGTGTTGGTTTTTCTTGTTGACGCGAAAAAAAGTGGCCGTGTAATGGGCGTTTTGTGATGGTAGGAATGATTGTTTGGCCAATTTAAAGGCCATTAATATGTCGCGGAAACTTACGGGGGAACGAAGATTCAATAACATTTGTATAGAATTTTTGTACCAGAGCAGACTTCTTCCAGTTTCTGCAGAACAGCCACGGTGGCATTTTTCGAAACTCACCTGAAACAAAAAGATAAATATCGACATTAGTAATTCGTTGAGAAAATAAACAAAATTTATAAATTTTTCAATCCCATATTATCATTTTCACACATGCAGTACCTCTAACCCATCCCACTGCACCCATATATTCTTCCACCTAACCGAATCAATCCTTCATTGAAAAAACGCATCGGACTCAAAAACTGCATCTGCGAATTCATTACTCCCCCCGAAAATTCATTAGAGCCGCATATCCTATCCGCCTCGCCCCGCGACTCTCCCCGCCCGCGGCGCGGCCTGCAACGAATATCCGTCGCTCGATCGCGCATATGGAGCGCATTATGCGCCGCGCGGCGTGGGGCGACGGCAGCCGGACCGCATGCCGACGTCCTCGCGCCCAAAGGCGATTATATTTACCCCCTTGGGGGGGCTCGAGCTCGATCAAGTGTCAACGCGGCCCGATGATGGATGCAGCGAGAGAGGGTTAACATCAGCTGCACGGCGACGGAATGCGGGGGCGGCTGTAGGTTTTTGGGTTATGCGGATGATTGATCATTGGAGTTGCTGATGATGGAAGTGGGTAATCGGTCGGTGTTGTTTGGGTGGGTTTATGATCAACGGAAATGTCGGGGGGAAATATTTTATGGTTTACATAGTAAAGTAGTTGAGAGGGGAGTAGCTGAAGAAGAATTGCGAATTTCCGCTGCGATTCAAAGTAGGATAAAGGCTGTCCATTTTCAAGAAACACTTAATTCCGTTCTATGAAGCAGCATTCAATTAAAAGACTCGCGAACGCTTTCCACGCCTATCCTACATACTTCTCGCCGCGCTCGCATTTTTCGCAGAACAATATTCATCTCCAACCCTGAACTTATTGCCTCAAATCCAGAGCAGAAAAAAAACCAGCCAATAATCACTTGATCGTTATACCCGTCGCGGGCAAAACAGCGCTCGTCCTCGCGCGAACTTCTCATCGCGCGAAAGCACGCGAAGCAGCGCGCGGAATTCGCTCTCGTATACACGCGCGGCTCGCGCATTAATCAGCGGCCGCAAAAAAGCCGGCTCGATAATCGCAACCTCCGGCTTATTAAACGCAATTTGCCCCGATATAACAAAGAAAGGCCGTAAAGTCGGAAATCGCTCTCGGTCCGTTTAACCGAGTAACGAGAGAGCCGCTTTGAATGATCGCGCGTGCGAAAATGATAGTCGTTGGCGGCGAGCGCGGACTTCCCGGCTCGGGGAACTCGCGCGGCGAGAGGAGAAATCGGCTCGTAAACGGGCAAAAATGGGCGAGGCGCGTGTACCACGGTTTTCGAGAGGCAAAAAGCTGCGTTATGGGAGCGGGAAAGCTGGGAAAGGCGCGCGCGCGCGCCAAGAAGTTTCCGCGCTGAAAGGCAAGCGGTGCGTTGTCCTTGGTCTTGTTTCCCCGGATAAGCGCGAGTTAAGTGCCCGAGATAACGTGAGAAGTGGATAAGTGATTGGTAGGGATTGGATTACTATTTTTTTCTCTCTTAACGGGGTGAACGTTTGCGGGTAATTTATGACTTTTGATCCTGGCTTTTCTATGAGTTGTAGTTAATTGAATTATATTTCATAATTTTATGGACGTTTAAAGCACCACGAAATTAAAAATTAAGCGGGGTTATATTGTTTCATTTATCATAAGTTTTATTGTCGAAGAAGTTTCTAAATCATCTTTTTAATTAAGTAATTGCAACTTTTAACGATTTTTGCATCAGGAGCGATTAAAGAAACGGCTATCCAATTTTATAATTGAGGTTCGTGTTTAAATTGAGCGTTAACCGAGACGACCGGCAACTAGAAGAAAAGAAAAATTCTCGTCTACTTCCGGACCGTTAAGCCGTGAATAGATTCGCTAATGCGCTTTTGAATGTACAAAAAAATTAGATAATTCAGATGGAGGTTAATGTGCTCATGTAGAAAGAACCAGCCGGGTGAAAACAGTTTTATTAGCTTTGAATGTAAGATTGTTAGACTTTTTATGTGACTTCTTGTTTAAAATTAGCACATCCGGATATTTCAAGCCTATAAACGAAAAATTTCCACTATTTTAAAGAATTTTATGAAAATTCTTAATAAGAAGTAAAGAATAGTATGCAACATTGTAAAACTATTTCAATGCAATAATTTTTTTTTATAACCAATTTCGCAACTTTTAAATGGTATTTAATCAATCATTAATTTAACCCAGTTTAAATATCTAATATAACTTTTTAAGATCGGTTAAGATTTTTAAAATAACTTTAAATTTCACTCTCGAGTTTCAAGGTTCATTAGAACGAACGTCCAATATCCAATGATGAAGTAACATCGGAAAACTACAAAACAAACAGGCCGTAAAGATTCCTAGACGCCCCGTAATTTATTGACGCGAAGCGCCCAAAGTCCCCTCACCCCTTCGCATATAAAATTCGCGCATCTTCTCGGCTTCGGCTCCAGCGAAAAGGGGTGACTCTCTCTCTCGGCGGCTCGCGCTAATTTATGGCTTTATTACGCCGCCGGTAGCGTGGCGAAATCGCCGCGCGGCAACAATGCCTCGGGCCCATTAGCAAAGCGCGGCGACTGCGCGAGCGAGCGCGTCAATCGCGCTGCCGCCGCTGCGCGCGTCGTTAAAGTGTTTTACGGGCCGAGAGGCTCCCTTTTACGAGCTGCCCCCGCGCACACACGGAAATCCGAGAGAGCCCCGGCTTTTCAATCCGCGCGACGTTTATTCGCGCCTATTGTGTGTGCCCGAGCGAAGCTGTATGGGACGGGCAGCTTTTTTTTGCTAGGACAGCCGGATTGAGACGTTTATACGGCTGTTGGCGCAGGATGCGACGCGCGCGCACTGCTTTTATGTGGGTTTTACGATTGCGTCTCATTTTTGACCTACGGTGGATCTTGGGAGTGTGATGCAAGGTGCTGCGGGTATTGAGGAGTCGAAGAGAAATGCAAAGTAGGTTTTAAAGTTGTTTCTAACCTTCAAGTACTCTATAAGGTCAATGAAAGGAGTAATAACTTTATTGAAAAATAATAAATTCGTAGCATAATACTTAATTTAATCGGTGAATTCTTTTATAAAAATAATAAATTTAAATAAATGACGATAAACTTTTTGGTCCATGTTTTATCTCGGAAACTGTACAGATAATTATAAAATGTCACGATTTAATACACTTCAGCAGCATTAAATAGACTCCTCAAACTTTTTGTGACCCGCGTTTTTATCCCCGTAATAAACCGCGTTCTATAACGTCATCATTACAAGCGATTATCGACGCTTTTTTTTCCAGCTAAACGCCTTTTCTTTCGTCCAAATCTTAATGCCGCCGATCCGGCACAAAATTCATCCCGCCTGACCGACCCTCAAAAAATGTAAACCGAAATGAGCAAGGCTCCCTCCGTTATTTTTTTTTCACGGCGACAACCCCACCTCGACGTTCCACCCCTTTGACGGGAGGCGACTGGCCGAGCGTGAAAAAAAAAAAAAAAAAAAATGCAGGAGTCAAGCGGGGAGGTCAGTCAATCGAAAAGCGATTCGGGGCCATCTCGCTTTCCGCGCCCTCTTTTGCTTCTTTCGGTCGGCCAGCCCCCTTCTCGCTTCCTCTTTTAACTGGCCTCGCATCTGTTGTTGCCGCTGTCCATTGTTGTCTATTTCGCTACTTGATTTCTGACTTTTTAATAAGCTGGCTTTCGACGACGGCGGCGGAACTAATTTTCGGGTATAAGGTTGCATGCTTAATTTATTGTACTTTGCGGGAGGCCATTATGTTCTTTTAATTTATTACTTAATTAATTCCTTATATTTTATACGAAGTAACTATATTAATTGTAGAAGCTTTCTTTTTAAGGTTCTTCAATTCGTAAGAATAATTGAAAAATAAATTTATTTACCGCACTGTGCAACTGTAAAACGCAAAGGTGATCAGAATTACTTCACAACGTTTTATAAATCGAACCAATCCGTCACTTTGAAAACTCTCCTCGAAGCTAGTCTATACACATAATCCAAAAAATAAACAAAAACACTTCACGTCGACGATCCGAAACCTCAAACCCCCAGGGTTCGTTCGCTTCCATTTACCCCTTGCGATATCCGAAAATCCCAGTCGGCGCCTCAGACCGGCGGCGGCACGCGCGCGGGCCGTTCAGCTGTCCGCGTCGCGGCCATTGTACCGTTGGAATATTTATTGCCCGGGGATGACCAAACAATTTGTGCTGGCCCGGATCCGCGGGCGCATTGTCGGCCGCCTCGTACGAAGCTGCTCGCGGTAATAACGACGATTCATAACCGGGGGAAAGCGCCGTGGCTCGGATGTATACACGGATCGCAATATCACCGTCAGCGAGAGCTTTTGTAGCTTTGGAGCCGAGCCAATTATGCGATTTCTTAATGCTTGGAGTTCTTGCGCGCGCAGCTCTTTTATTCGCTCTTTTATCCGGGGAATTTTTAAGGAAATGACACGTTGGGATCGATGCCGTGGACGCGCGGGATAATTCAGCCGAGTCTGATGAAAATTTGTAATTTTATTAGAAGGTATTTTTATCGCAGTGCTAGAAATTCTTCAGTGTCTTAAAAATTTATTGGGACAAGAGAGCCGAGGATACTTTCGAATAAAAATTTTTCAATAAGATGGCGAACTGTGTCTTGTTCCTTCTTTGCAACTCAAAGCTCGAAGTGAGCAGCAGCCCCTCGTATAACGACCTCGGGGTATAACATCTCCTATCGATTTGCACTATCGAAAGCCATTACAGCGATCGCGGCGCGCAGCTACACCACTTTATGGACTATAGGTGCGCCCATTCAAAGGAAGTTTACGACTTTCAAAAATATACGGGCAAATCGACGACACGACAGAGAGAGAGGCGCTGCGGCATTCGAGATGCGTCGGGCTGCACAAACGGCATGCAGCGCGTGTAAGGGCGTGAGGCTGTAAAACCGTTTCCGCGTCTCTCTCTCTCTCTCTCTCTCTCTCTCCCGCTCGAGTCCATAAATTTCCGGCGCCTTTGCCTCGTTTCGCTGGCGCGGCTAATCGCGATGCGATTTTCCACGCCGATCGAGAGGAGATTCTTGCGCGGAAACCCGCATTTTCGTCCGAGAGAGAGAGAGAGAGCCTTTGTGCAGGCGACTCTCCGGGATTTATGTTGGTCAGATGCTGGACGAGATGAGGCGCGACCTTTGTTGATGAGTCGCCTGGAGACTTGATTGCGATGGCCCGGGAAAGGGTGTGCTTTTATGGCTGGCGAGCGGTAAAAGAGGAAATGATCTCTCTGGTATACGCGCTCTTGGAAAATTTCAAACACTCGACGAAAATGAAGTCCGATAGAATTGTTTTTAAGTAATAATCGTTTTTAAAATCATTTTGTCTAAACCTAAAATATCACAATATATACTTCTTACAAATTGAACTTTTATTTATTAACTTGAATTTCTTGTGAAAACATGCATCGCGGCCAGCAAATAATATCCCGCATAATACTCTCGTTTCTCTTGGCGAACGCGCGCGCAAAAAGAAATATGACTCTCCAAAGCCCAAAGACTATAACGTCCACTCGAGGCGAGTGCGTTTCACACAAAATCCGTACAAGTCGAGAGAGGCGGCCGCTCCTCCCGTCGTGCGTTTTTTACGAAGCTCTCTCTCTCTCTCTCTCTCTCGCCGCACACCCCGCGGCGCATTATTCTCCGTCAATATCCGCCGATACACGCCGCGCGCGCGTACACGGATCTCAATATACATAACGGTAGGGGAGTGACGGCGATCCTCGCGGCGAGCCTTTTTTAATCGAGTCCCCGGCCGAGATACGCGGGGGAAAAACTCGATCTCTCTCTCTCTCTCTCTCTCGAGCGCGCTCTCGGACCTTTCCAGCTTCTCGTTTTCCCCGGCTTTTTTCCTCGTTCCTCTCTCCCAGCGGCCGCCGGGATGAAAAATAACTCGGCGGGGGGAGGGAGGCCGCGCGCGCCGTAAAATTGCGGCGAGGGATATACGTCGCGAGATGCGCGCGGGATTTCAGGGCGAAGACGCGAGGAGCGCGGTATCGAAGTGATTTTAATTCGGTGGACCGCGGGGAGAAGATTAATTGCTCGGGGAGAGATTGATGATTGGCAAAAAATTTTGTGGGTAAATTAGCTTTAATGTCCGAGAGATGGGGATTTCAGAAAAAGGCGCGCATTGAATGTGGGAAGATTTTTAGTAAGTCTTCATTGACAGCTAAGTTTTAAGTTTACATTTAAAGATTTGAAAGCGTTTCGCGAATAAACAATGCTAAATTGAAGTATAGCAGGAAAAAATCAGCACATTTTTAACTTCTCCGTTTATTCAGATAAATCAGACTCCGAAATAAAGCGAATCGATCTAACTTTTCACCTCCAAAAATTACAGCCCAAAACACAAAGGGCTCGTTAAACTGCCGAAAAAAACGGCAGTAGCACCTCCGCTGCCGCGCGTTTTACGTCGCTAAACGAGCTTGACACAGAGAGACAAAACAGTTTTTCGGCGGACAATGATTCTCTCTCTCTCTCTCCGATCGCGCGTTCGACGCGCGCGCCTAAAAAAAGCCATTGCGCGCCGCTTGTCGCTAATTTGAATCGATCACGAGTCAGCGAGTCCATAGAAAATTAAAGCGCGCGCGGCAGCTCTCGGTGGTCGCCGCTCGGCGGGAAAAATTCGCCGCTGGTGATCGACGGCGCCCCCCGACCCGCGAGCCTTCCGCGCGGGGATAGCTGTCGCGACTGAACTCGGAGCGGCTTTTAACGAGGGGCTCAATTAGCGACGCGCGCTTTTATCTCCGAGGGGCGGCGGCGACGACGACGACGACGCGCGAGTTTTGGGACGGGCTTTCGAGGAGTTCCGAAGGGGGCCGCTGAAAATTTCTCCGAGGTGTTTGGGAGTTTCGTTAAAATCGTAAGTGACGGCAGTTGCCGCCTACTTCCGGGATGAATTTGTCTTGCAGCGCTCTTTGGAAGTTTTGGAGCTCGTCTGCTTTTAACTTTTCGTTTATAGTTCACCTCGGTTTATTTCACGCTGGATTTACTGACTATTATTAGTTTATCGATCGCTAGCTATTTTCATTTGTTTTAAAATATCTTTCGGTTTAGCATCTATATTAAGGAACTCTTTATTTTTATATTATTTCAATATAACTATTTGCTAATTACATAGACAACCTACTCGATAAATTAATACACTTTATTGCACTATAAAATCAATAAATAATTCACACAAAAACTTTAATCCCAAACCTGAAAAGCGCGCAATATATGCAAGCCCGACGCTTCTTACACTGCATGAATCGGCTATAAAAACACGGAACTCCCCATGTACGATGCAGGCGACGCGGGGCTATGCAAGTGAGTCGAAGGTGGCCCGAGACCCTCTCTCTCTCTCTCTCTCTCGTTGCATCGCTGCAGACGACATCGATAGGGCGGCGGCGCTCCGGCAGATGTTTTAGCCTCGTCAATGGGCCGCGTTACTCTTATTGTAATTCTCGCTGTCGACAAGCATTGACTTTGTGCGCTTGAAAAAGAGCCGCGCGCCGACACTCGAGAGGCCTCTCCTCCCGTCTTTAATGTGAAAACGCCGAGAAAAACGTTACGCTTTTTGCCTCGATTGCTGGGCACAATTGCGCGCGGGTTTCGATTTTTTGCGGTTCCGTGATTTTATTTTTGTGCACTTTAGCGTTTCGGAAATTTAATGTGCACGTTAATTATTTATGTGCGGGTATCTAACAAAATTTGTATAGAAATCTTTTAATGCTGTGAAACACTCTATTGAAATAAACGCCAATAAAAAATTCAGCGGAAAGCTTTGCTGAAAATGTCTCCTATCGAGTGAATTGATTGACATAACATCTCGTAAAGCCCTCGATTTACATATAGACAACCCAAACAACTACATCGAATTAAAAAATCAATGCGTCCCGCAGCCCCTCCAAGAAAAGAAAAGGATCTTCCGCGCGGACTACAAATCCATCAAATTATCCTCACAATATTCCTGCATGCAGATGTTCGGAGAGAGAGACCTTCGCAACTCGAGCATCGATAATCGAACAATGCCTGCTCTCCCTAATCCTCGCCTATTCGAAATTCAAATTTCCCGCCGACACACTCGAATAATAAAACGGCAGATTTCCAATCTTTCCAGCATCGCTAAAGAGGCACTCGTGGAAAATATATATATCTTTGGAGCAGTTTCACGATCCCGATAGGCATCTGCTTGGAAGCGGCCATTTTTCTCGTACCGGAGATTCGAATCGGGATTCAGAAATCTGCCCGTACGTGCACACGTACGCGCGGGGAATGTCGTGTTATAGGTAGGCCTGAAAATCCTTTCTCCGAGTGGCTATTGCTTTCGCGCTTCTCCCGCGACTCGTGAGAATCAATTTACGGAGCGGACACGTTTTACGATTCCGGCGACGTTATTTTGCATAACGGACATTTCGCGCTCTCGTGAGATCTCGCTGCGAATCGCGAGTTTTAATCGAAGGGGATTAGCGTCCGGTTCTCTCGCGTAATGCCGGTATTTAGTGGATTACGTTCGATGCGTCTGCGTGACACGGCGTGTGGCTCATTTTTTTTTTTTTTTTTTTGGGAGGTATACACTGTGAGGAAATGGGAGCCTTGAGATTTTTGGAAAGTTATTTATCTGCGGATGATTTTACGACTTTCACTGGCGTTATGAGTTGTCGGGCTATCGTGTAAAATTGAAATTTAAAACTTCGTAAATTGTGAAAACTGATTGCGGACAGGGGAATAATTTTACGGAGTGCATAAAGCGAGTCTTGAATTTTACGCGCGCATAATCATCGCGTTTTCAGATGACTTTTAAATTGCGGAGTTGCTGAAACGCATCTCTTTAACTCAAAGTCCGTATTATAAGAAAAATTTATCATCGGCGATGAATCGTTTTTTTTTTCAAACGTAAATTCTATCTGCGAATGCTTTATCGGAATGTGAAAGTGAAATATTTCTATATATTTACGTAATCTTCAGAAATGTGGAAACTGAAAAATTTGAGGATGAAAGTTTTTTTACGCTCCCTTCAATTAAGTTTATTTAATGTTGCAAAATAATTTACTTTGATTTCGTAACGCGAATAATAACTTTTATAGTTATTACGCACAAACACTTTACTTTATTAGATTAGCTAAATTATTAATCAAAACTTGTTTTAGCCTTTAATTACCATTACATAAACGGGAAGACTTTCTAATTAATATCCTTCTAAAAATGCAATTAACATTTGAACTTCCATGCAGTAAAGCCGCTTTGCCCTCGCGAGAAGCCGGTCTACAATGATTAATACGACCAGATCTCACTCAAAGGAAACATATTCATCAAGCTAACATCGTCCAAACAAATGTAACTTCCCGCTCTCTTCCTAGATTACGAGAATCGCATCGATCCATAAATCAAGAAAGCACTTAATTCGCGCGGAATATTATAACTCAGCCGATAACAAACGGCCCGCGCGTATACACCGCGATCCATTCACGAGTCGGGGAAAAAAAATTTCATTATCGGGGAAACAAGAACAAATTGCCCCGAGCGGGATATATTCTATCGTCGGCCGCGCGGGTCTAAATTACGCGCGAGCGGAGAGAGAACCTCCGAGCTTCGTCATCCTTAGGAGATAAAAGTGTCGTTAATCTCGGGAGATAAAAAGGCGCTGCGGAAGCCGATTCGAGAAAAACCGGTGCGAGCAACCCGTCGCCAAGAGTCGCTAAGTCCCCGTCTTTGTGGCTGCGAGTTCAGCGTCGGTTCGAGGGGACCAGAGTTATTATCCTGTGGGATATCCAAATTTACCCGGGATCTGCTTTACCGATATTTGGTTTGCCTCGTGCAGCGTGTATATTTTAATATCATTTTATTTTTATACGCAAACGAAGCCTTGAACTTTTATTTTATCACTTGCATAGCGAAGAAATTTTTTCAAAAGAACCAGTTATTTTTGCTTTCACACTTCCCGGCAAAAACAATTTATCCAGCAAAAATTTCAAATTCCATAAGCAAGCATTCCCAACTGCACCTATCGCAACGAGGCAGGCTCCTATCTCCCACCATAAACCGCGCATAAAAACCAAAAACCCAAGCATTCCAAGCCGTCGTAAATCCCCGGCAACAACCTCATTCCGCCCAGAAACAATAAAAAAAAAAAAAAAAAAACAATTCAATTCCAAAGCCCGGGGAGTATAGTACTTTCATCCCGGCGCGAAAGGCCCGATATACGTACACCGCACACCGCGCACTCGGAGTGTGTGTGACCTCGCGTATCTTGCCACTCGAACGGCAAGGGCTTCCTGCTCGGCGGCTTTTCTTGCCGCGCGACTCGCGACCTCACGTTTTCCGCGAAGACGCGGCGATTTCGCGGCCGAGGCGCGGACACACCGTTGATCCCACCTCGTCTCGCGCATTTTTTATATCCCGTTATACACTCGGCGCGACGCGAGAGCAGGCGGCGGTGCAGCGCTCGGTGTTTTGCGCTGATGCCCGACGCTGTTAGGAAGATTGCTGGTGGCGATCGTGTGATATCGTGTCGTGGGCTTTTTTGGATTTCTGGGTCAAGATTAGATGGACGTGTCTGATGGACTTTTTTTATATGGTAGTGCATTAGAGAGATTAGTGTTCGTCGAGTTTGAGAGACATGCTTCTCGACTATATTTCTTCATACTTTGAGAAACAAAATTACCACGTAAAATATATTTCGTTTTTATTTAAGAATCGTCAATATACTTTTATTATAAAAAAGTCACTTTTAGTCTATAAATTATAAATTGCGATTAAGCAATCGCTATTTTATAGCAATTATTATTAAATATTAGTTTAGTACTGATACATAATTTGAAATAAATAAACTAACTTTACGCATAATGCGTCTTATCAAATCCAGTCGGCAAACAAAAACTAAGCCAACCAAGCTTCCGACTGTCGATAAAAAGGCCTTATCGCAAAGCAAACAAACTGCCCTCGATAAATCCGAAATTTAAAAAACAAACCACACCTCCATCTCGCTCCGTCGCAACGAAACCAATCCCCCGCGATCGAGCGCTCGATAAAAATATAGCAGCAACGATGGACGCGGGATACGAGCGCGAACGCACCATTACGCAAAGACGCACTTCCTCGAGTCCCGCCCCTTATCTGCGGCCCTTATCGGCTCTCCGCGCGCGCGAAACCACGAAATGAGCGGCGGCGGCGCGTGGCGTGTTTCTCGCGCATAAATTGTTAACGCGCCCAGATAAAGCCGCGCTCGCGTAACACTGACTCCGATCCCACGCCGCGCGCTTGCGCAACGCGAGCGAGCGAGCGAGCGAGCCGTGCAATTTGCGGATTTATCGAAGCCGCCCGAGAGAGAGAGGGAGATGCGCGCGCGCCGCAATTTCGCGAGCGGGCCGCGACTTTACGAGAGAGCCAACGGAATGATAATGGAGTCGGCCGGTGATAAATTCAAGCCCGTCGCGATAATTATTGTGATTATGAGCTTTCCCGAGAGAGAGAGAGAGGCCAGCCGGAAGATCGGCCGAGATGAGGATGTTGCCTTCGCTCTCGGCGCGGTAACTCACCTCCGACGGAAGAGGGGAAGGAGTAAGTTAGATATTGCTTTGACGTTTTCTAATAGCACGTTGGCCTGCTTAATGCGTCTTCCGCGACGTCGCGGTTTTCGTTTTGCCTCCCGAGATTTTTGACGGGGGGAGTGTACTTTCGCTGTCGAGATGCTCGAGTGTTGGGATTAGAGTGGATGGATGTTAATAATTGTAATTACGATTAGAGCCGATGAGTTTTTAAATTTATGGGAAGTTTTATCGACGTTAAAATTGTTTTACATGTTGGCGAGGAAAGTCTACGTTGGCGTGTATCTCGAGGTTTTCTTATTTTCAGAGTGGAGGAGACGCCGAGAGCGTGTTTCTCAACGAAAGTGATAAATTTCGTTTTATTTAATTTTCAATGCGTTATGATAAGCATTTTTAATGCAAAAATTATCAAGTTCAATTCGACAGTTTATATTAAGTGTTAAGTAAAAGTTTCGTTGTAACAGCGATAAATGTTATTTCAAACTAAATCACTATTCAAATAGATTAGATACTTTTTTAAGTTGACCGGCCAGTTATCTATTTTACTTTGATTAAAACATTATGATACAAAATCAAACCATAAAAAATGGCCTAATTTACAGAACTATGTAGTTTAAAAAAAGTTAACTGAATCCTGATTATTTGAATCATGCAATAAAATTTTAAACCAAGCCACTTATAATTTTCTATTTTGAAAGTGTTTCCACTACCTCGGATCATCAAAGCGCCTTTACAACCAATTCCAAGATAAATGACCCGTAAACACCCACAAAGCAGCTCTATTAACCTTCAGCAGCTCCGTCTTGATTCCCATCGCGACGCTTATATACTCCCAGTCCCGAAATGAAAATAAAAACGTGCTCCCACGAAAAACGAGCTCTCGTCTTGCCGTTAGACTGGGCGCATTGACGAAAAAGCTTACTGTCGCCGCCGTCGGTGTCACGTTGCGGGCACGTCGAGCTCGGGCCGCTTCTCACGTGGCTCGATCGTAGTCGCGCGTATAAAACCGGAAATCGCGTCTAAAATTAGGTCAAGGTGCAGTGGCGGCGCGTCGGGCGAATGCACCGACGACGACGTTGCTTGCGCAAAAGCTGTGACGCATAGGAAACAACTGTCGCGCGCACGCAGCAGGTTATTAAATTGTGAAGCCGCCAACGATCTCGGTGATGCATGAGGGTTATTATACGACAGCGTGGGGGGGCTGTTTTAGTTTTTTGGGGAATTTTCGAAAGGTCGATTAATTTTTGGGTGTTTGGAAGGTGAAGGTTCAGTGCTGCAGGTGAGGTCGGAGAGTTTTAGAGCGGCGGAGATATAAGTGTTTGTTGTGGGAGAGGTTGGAGAGAAAATGTGGGAATGTTTGTATATCCGTTTTTAGTTTGGCTAATTTTATAGCTGATGTAATGAGTGGAAGGTACGAGATTAGATTCACGAGGACTGCATTAATTCATTTAAGCTTGTTGCACGTTATAAATGGGCGCTATAAATTTTGCGAGTTGTTATCTAGAATGTACTTAAAACATTTTCATTAAATAATTTACAAACGAATTATCATTTCAATCTTTTCTTAAATTAGAAACGTATTTGTCTAAAGGAAAAAAAAATTACTATTACATTTAATAGACGAAATGTGTATTTAATTTTAAAAATGTACACCAATAATAAATTGCTGCGAATTAATTTTAGTATTTTAATAGAAAAGGTTAATAGTAAGAGAATGTATCTCGAAATGATTTTATGTCAGACATTTTCTTTGATATTTCGCCTAAAATTAGAACAAAGTGCAGAATGCGTTCCTGTCAGCGCAGTTTTATAAATTCTTGACTTTTTTAACCCGACTATAATAATTTATAAATTTTTTACAGACATTAAAGAAACCTGTTATTTGATTATTAAAAACGAGATAAGATGCAGCAAATTAGATGCAATTTCAAAAAGGAATAAAACTTAACAGCTCTCGCTAACACTTAATTTCCAATTCGCAATAACACTATAAAACAAAAAAAATCATTCGAACCACTGTAGTTCCTCCACAAATAACGAAATCAGTTGCAAAATCCCCAGCAATACACCAAGTGATAGCAGATGACCAACCGCATAAGCTCGACGAGAGCACCCTTGCAGCGGTCGAAGTGCAGCCTGGCTTTCATGTGGCCCGCAAAAGGGGATCACCGTCCAGCGACATAAGGCCCTCGGCACTTGAAGGTACATCGGCCGGCCGATCGGTGCGCCCGATTTCAAGTGGCCCTCGGAACGAGCCGGTTGTGCATATAATGGTTAACCTCGCGTGCCGAGGCCCATCGACGCGCGGAAATTCGAGAGCCGCCGCGTCGGCTGTGCATTTCAGCGCTGAGAGAGAGAGAGAGAGAGAGAGACGAACAAAAGGTATATATATTCGCCGTCGGGGCCCGAGATTGAGACCTTAAACGCGCGCGCGAGAATTCGGCGCGAGAACTGGAAAGACGCGTTCCGGAATCCGGGCGCGAGTCCGTAAAAGAGAGTCGAGAGACTTTGTTGAAAGCCGGAGTAGTAAAGCTTTTATTGCGGTATATATAAACTGCCCGAGCGTCCGATGCACGTTTTGTTTGCAAAATAGAGCCCCGCGAGCGTATCAACGCCGCCAGTTGGTACTCCGCGGTGTAATTACAGCATTAAAATCGCATCGAACGCAGGCCGCCACTCGCGGCTCTCGCGGGGAGTGCAAAAAACGCACAATTAACGAGGGAAGGATCGAGAGCGCGTCGGGGGAACAAAATGGCCTCCTCTCTTCCTTTCGGGCCATTAAGCTCGAATCGCTTAAGCTATGGGAACGAATAAATTAGACATCCCTCTCGGTGCGCATACTATTATACGATACGCGTTTAAGGTGCGCGCGACGCGGGGACAAAGGGCCCCGAGAGGGGAGAGAGCTATTCTCTTAACGAAGCGAGAGAGCTCTCGAATGGCGAAAATTCGCGGCTCTTTTTTATTCTCCGTGCGCGCGCGCTCCGCGATTTTAATGAACCGCGCCGTTAATGCTTTGTGCCGCCCTTGAAAGGGAAAGTGCGCGCTGTTCTTTTGTCGACGGACCGCGCGACGAATTGTAAGCAAGGTAGAGAGCGGTTTTTTTTTTTTTTTTTGAAGGTACTTGACGCAGTTGGTTTAATTGGAGCGCTCGGAATAACTGCTCCGTTGTGCGAATTTCGATTTTAGAGGTGTTTGTGCTCATTGAAGTTTAGAATTTGTAAAAGATTCAGCTTGAGATTTTCTTTGCAAAAATTTTTTTTAATTAGAAGTGCATTGTTTCAACTACATTAAATTTGTATTTGAGAAGCAAAAAACGTGAAAATAACGAGGAGTTCACAGTGGTTTTAGTTTCAAACTCTAAAAAGTATCTGAATAAAGTTAAAATTCCAAGACAAATTTGACCCGTTCAATTCAATTTTAAAGTTTCACCTCGGTGCTGAGTTAATTAATTAATAATAATTATACAAATGTTTACAAATGAAAACGATAAAAAGATCTTAATAGCAGTACCGTAACGATCTTAAATTAATTATGCATAACCATGCACATAAAAAGAAATTCAACCAAACGTACAGTTAACCGCTCCACCTCAAATCAGCATCCTTCACCGCCTATCGCGATTCCAATAAACAAGCGCGAGCAGCTAAAAGAAAAAATGCACTCGCATCATCCTCGCAGTAGGTCGGCGCAATCAACGCGTGCTTAGACGCCTCATAATCCCGGCGATTCAGCCTCTCTCTCTCACTCGCGGAACCTCGCGGCAAAACAAAGAGGCAGCCACGCGCGGCTCTCTCGATCGGACCGAAGGCGCGCGCGCGCGCTTGCGCTCCGGAATGCGCGCAAAAGAAACGGAAAAGGATTATATCGGGGCTGGAAATCGGTCGCGCAGCTCGCCGAGATAATTAAGGGTAATTGGGACGGTCTCGGGCACGCGACCGCCACAGCTTATGTACGCGCGGCGGCGGGCAGATGCGCGAGCCGCGATGGGAGAGGGGAGATTAAAGGCGGACGGCGAGAAAAGCGCGCAGTTTCTTTAAGCGAGCCCGCTTTCGGGAACTGCTCGTTCCGGATAATTTGCTCGGGGGGAGAAGGCGACGAGGGGAGGAATGCGAACTTAATTATGGGCTTTTTGCGGGGTGGGCTTGGAGGTTTCGGCGATGATATCGCCGGAGACGCACTAATGGTGTATACAGTGGCTCGCGTTGCATTAGGCGAGTCTAATTGGCGTATTAATTCATTAATTCGCGCTCTTATCGATGATCGATACATTTTGTAAGAGAAGCATAAAGTTTTATCAGTGATAGAAAACTAATGAAATGTTTTATAGGCGCGATTAAATATAATAAGATTATCGCATAAACAATACTTTCGCTCTTACGAATTCATAATAAATAAGCTACCACATTCAAAATCAAACGTCCTTACGATACTAAAAAAACTCGACCTCCACAACTCGCAACCGAACCAACAAGTCAGTAATCCCCCAATTAGCATTAAACTCCAAACGCCATATACAAAAAGTATAATTTTTCGGTTGAAAGGCAGATCGCGAGATCCAGTCCGGATAAGCGCGCTTTATCCACGCTAATAACGAAATTAAAGGCCGCTCGCTCTCTCGGACTGAGCAGAGCCGCGCGAAGAAAAAGGTGGCCGCGCGCGTCGCGAGCGAGCGAGAGCCATCCAAGGGCACGGGCAGGTGCCGCAGCTGCGAGCGATATACACGTCGGGCGCAGCAACTTTTCCGATGTGTGCCCTGCCTCCGAGCGTATACAGCTTGACGTGCGTGCGAGCGGGCAGTTGAGGCTGCGCGCCGTTTGCGTCCGACTGCGTTGCGAGAGCGGCTTTTCAAAGTACAGTCGGCAGATTACTCTTTCGCTTCGGGTTTTGATGCTGCGTAATTGATTCGAGGCTGGATTCGGATTTTGTTGCTTGGTTTTTTTTTTTTTTTTTTTTTTTTGGAGAGAGGTGCTGGCTTGGAAAAATTGGAGAGTGAAAGTAGCGGGTTTTCGAGGTGTTTATTTGGTTTGTTTAATGGAATTGCTTGTAAATTTTGAAATTTATTAGTCAATGATCGCGGGTTTTTGTTGTTTGATAGGTTTGGAAGTAAAACTGGTATCGATACTTTCACTTTATATAAGCTGGATTTTTGTTTAATTAACATCTTAAAAATGTACAAATTAGAAGTAGTTTTAAGCGCTTTTAGTATGTTTAATACCATTTCTACATTAGTTTTTCTGTAAAAATGTTAAATCCAAATCTATTTTGAGAGCAAAATAATTCAGCAATCTTAAAAAATACTTAAAATTTATTGGCCCATTCAAATATTTTTCTTATCGAACACTAAAATAAGTCTTAGAGAATTTTCAATTATATTACCAGTGTCTTAAACTTATTAATATAATTGAGTTTACGACTATAGAAATTGATGCATAAATTTAAATTAATTATTTCTCATTGCAAAATATATATCTGCGCTTCGAAAGCCACACCTTCGAAAGATAAAAGCTCCTATATACATTATTTAAAAACGCTCCGGTAACGACCCGAAGCATCGCGCAAAAAACCCACCGTTGTATATCAAAAGGCGCGCACAGCACATCCACTCAACCCAATATCGATTTCATACGCCAATTAAACGCTCGTCTCTCTCTCTGTCCCGCGGCCTCCAATTTTCAAATTAACAGAGCTATTCATCACTCGTTAATTTTTAATAACAACAAACCCGCCGCCGGCGAAATTTTTTTTTTCCACCGTCGGTAAGAAAGAACAAAAAAGCGCGGCAAAAGCACACTCCCTAATCAATTATTCGACCAGGCCTTTTATCAATCACCGCGAGAGAGCTTGGATTAACGCTCCTGGCGTCATTTGCCAAGCCGGCCGGGATCGCGTATATATACGAGTTAGAAGGGAGAGGAGAGACGGAGAGTGAAATGATAAATCATTATTGCCTCCTCGCGAGGATAATTAAACGGCGACCGAGGGAGGGCTTTTTTAGTCGATTCGGTTATATTAATGCTCGGGGTATCGAACGTGACGATTCAAAGGTCAGTGGAATTAAGTGAATAGCGTATTGTAAATTGTTCGGTTTTACGTGGCGTTTAATTGTTGGAAAGAGACTTTATTACGAAGTAGATATTGAGGAATTTTTTTAGTATTTAGTAGAAAGTTGGATTGTACGTTTTTTATCGATACTTATATGCTCCGAGTGCATATCGTTCGAGTGGAATTTAAATAGATCACTGCGACTTTCTCCGAGTCTATTGATCGGGTGGACTGATTTTGCTACCACTATAATTAAAGTCAAACTATTTCTAATAATTTACAAATGCAGAACACCTAAATTAGATTATTATTGCGAGGCAAATTTCCGTCCAGCTTTCGCTCGTTTTGCGAATACATTTCTGACCATTCCGGAGACACGTTAAAAAAAGGTGTAAAATACCGATTACTATTTATCGCGAAACAAGAGTAAGCATTCGAGTAAAAGACCGTTGCAAAGAAAAAGGCAGCGAAAAAAAGTCTTATCGATCTTACGAAACGCAACAAATCACCCTTTCCTGCTCCGCTCGTTTACGATACAACTTGTATTGACTTTCATCCGCGTTCCCCGCGGGCTTGTATGCAAAGCGAAGGAAAAAAAAAGGCCGCATAATTCAATGCGTGCACTTGGCGCGGCGCATAAATCACTTTCTAATATAATTAGTCATTGTAAAAATACGTAAGGCGATCGCGGCGCGCGGCTCTTTTGACTTGTCCCACGTTCGAGAGGTGGAAAAGAAACCGATCGGCATATAAGAAGGTTTAAACGTCGGCGGTTTTTGCTATTGGCAAACATCGCAAATTATAGCCTTAAAATTTTAATGCGGAGGATATTATTTTAAAGTTTTCGAAAGGATTGCGTGATGCATTTTGATATGATAAATTTTTTGCCGCGCGTAGTTGCAGGGGAGATTGAGTTTTGAGATTATCGAGCGAAAAATTTCTGAGTGGATTAAAGGATTTGGGGGGATCAAGGAGAAAGGTATAATGTTTAGCAATGCTAAGATGTAAGTCTCCGAGGTTTTGCGCGGTAAAATGGAAGTTGTATTTAAATAAACGAGTGGATTATTAAAAGCTTGAAAGCGAAGAAATATTTACTGGTCTTTTTATTCATGTATTTGCGAAATTTATATAACCCATAGTAATATTTTCTGCAGTGTTTTGCAATTGCGTCTTACATATTTTTAAAAATTTAATGCATTATTCTTACTTTCTTGTTGTATAACGATTACTTATTGAGAATCAAGTAATTTTTCCCACTTATTACTGTTTAACATTCAAAAGAATTAAATTTACTTTTTCTTAGAGCAGGTTTTTAATTACTTATTAGAGCTTCTTAAAATTTACTGTTTTCCAATCCAGCTGAATTCCTTTCATCCTCGTTACGAACAAAATAATTTTTAATTACGCCCTCCATCTAAAAAAAGAAAAAAAACCCAGAAAAGTGCACAATAAAACCTTCGCACTTGGCCGCGTCTCCCTCAAAGCCGCGCTCTTATCTCATCGCGTCAACGCGAGGCGCAATCCTCACCCCGCCGGCTCATCCTCCATAAGAACTTCAGAGCAAAGCGGCGAGCAACATTTACTCCTATTAATTAGAGTCGAAAACCATTACCCCTTCTCCCCCCCCCCTCTCCCGAAGGGTCGCGCGCGCCGCGCAAACCGGATAAACCCGCATCTCGCGGCGCGCCGATCGTCAAACAGTGCGCTCGTAAAACCCGTCCGGCAAAAAAGTCAAGCGAAATCGACGTATCAGCGTATTTCATCGCCCGGCCGCGCGCGCAAGATCCTCCGCTCGGTGCGCCGACGCGGCGATTACGCGCCTGTAAATTAAGCCCGCGGCCGCCTCGGAGGGGTGCAGGGTCATTTTTTTTTTTTTTTAGAGCGTGAGCGAATATTGGGAGGCTGCGGCCTTGGGGAGGGGAGTTTGTTTTAGCGCTTTTTGCTGGCTTTTTTGCCCGGAGGCTCGAGCGATTTCTGCGCGCGCGTTTTAATTATTCGGGTTCTTATTAGTGGTTTACTTTGAATTTTAAGATTGTTATTAGGAACACGTATATTTTGATAAGCGGAAAGGATTGAGATTAATTAATGTTTAAATTTTCAATTACTTTCTCAAATTCCTTGCAAGATAATCTTTCGGAATTTTCCATTTAGTCAGAATAAATCCTGAGAGCAGCTTTTGTATTTACATTATACCAGAAAGTAACAAAGAAATAAATCAAAACACGATATTTTAAAAAAAAAATTTAAAAACTTTATCATTTAATCACCGTTTAATCCCTAACCCAGCTAACCAAATCATCAGCGATTGAAATAGCTTTACGAGATTGCACTTCATATCCGAACCCTCATTTCCTCAATAAACTCTTTTTAACTACGCGCGAGAGCGCGGTGCACGCAGTCCCGGAACCGTAAATCATTCGCCTAAATTCCAGGAGCGAGCCCCGCGCCGTTCCTTATGAACCGCGCGCTGTTTATTCAGCGGCATTAAACGCGAGAGATTCAAACCCGTGAGCTTCCGCGGAGCCGCTTTTAAAAGAGAAAACCCAGAGCGCGCGCGCGGCCTTCTACGGACCTTCGAAAAGGGGAGAGAGAGCCCCGTTGAGCCGCGAGCCGCATAAGCTAGCAGACTAAACGAGCGAGAAGCTCTCGATGATGCCCGAAAATACCCTCCGGCGCTTTTAAGCTCCCCCCGGAAGCTCGAGCTTTTTTCGAATGCGCAATTTCCGGTGTGCGCCGTATATGCTTTTCGGCCAAATTGGAGAGTTCTCGCGGCGCGGGAGATTTAGAACTTTCGCCGCGGCGCGGCTTTCTGGCGAAAAAATTTCGGAGTTTTTATGCTTCGCGGAAATTCACGAGTTTCTTTAATGACATGGAGGATTTTGCGGACGGTTATGAATATTGTAATATGCACTTTCCTGCGCGACTGTTTTGCGCTGTTCTAGGAAACTATCGGCGAGGAGCGTTTCAACCTGCTTTCTCTGCGTTTTTCGTAACTCACCTGCAACAGAAAAATGAAAAAGGAGACGTTAATAAAAGTTCGCAAAAATTATTATGTGCATAATGTAAATCTAGTAACATATTATTATTTAATACGAAGATAAAAATTTAAATTAAAAATCTTGACAAATTTCAATAACCTCGAAACCCCCGACGAACAAAAATGCCGGGTCCTCTAATTCCGCTCGTGCAGGCTCGAGAGCAAAATCCATCGCGGAGCAATTAACGGTGAATCGCAGCGCGGCTAATTAATCGATTAAAGGATTTCGTTGACCTCCGCGGCGCGCATCGCCGGCCCGGTTTCCTTTCTCCGCGGCGCCATTTTTGCGTATATATATACGCGCCGCGCGCATATATATGACTCAGCGCAGCGCGTAAGCCTTTAATCGCGTTAGGCGCGTCTGTGCCGGATCTCTCGGGGAGAGGCTGACCCCCCGGTGTGCCTCTCGGAACTTCCCGATCGACGAGTCATCTGGTTTGCAGTTTTGTGAGTCGAGCTTTGGGGGTTAATATGAGAAGCGAATGATTTCCCTTCGAAAAGCTGGATGACAAAGGTGGGAATTGGATATGCGAGATTAATTTTAATGCGTATTTAATCGAAGAATTTGGGTTTCTTGTTTACGGATTCGTTTTTGAATAATTATTAATTTGTGTAGCGTCTAGTGATGATACGAATATATTTTAGTATTCGAAGTGACTGTAAAACTGGATGTTATCTTTTCTTAATCATAAATGAATGTATAAGCTTCGTATTAAAAGCATCCAAGGCTCATCGTTTTTTAGTGCAAAAATAGACTAAAACCTTTTTAGCAAATTCCGATATCACAAGAATGCCAGCAAAAACTTTAAAAGTAACTGTAGACATTTTAGGCGCGCAGTATGCTTGATTAATTCATGGATTTAACCTGTTCCTGCAATAAACGGTACATTTGTATAAGTATATAAAGGACGTGCGAAGTCGTTAAAGCGATACGATTCGTAAAGGTAAAAAAAAACATGCTGCTTCAAAAGAATAATCTTCGTTGTGTGACAAGAACCTTAACATTTGCCAACTATAAAGACGATAAGATACGCATATTTTATATGCAAAACGAGTTTAACCACTTGCTTGTATTTACGTTTAACGTAAACCGAATGGCCTTGAGCTTTATTGGCAGTTTTTGAGGAAAATTACTATTTTTTTTGTCACATTAATAAAAAACGCAATTGAAATGTACGCAGCTTTCATCAGTGTGAATCATGCAAGAAATCTTTACAGTTCCATTTGGTCAAACTCGCGTGACCTTTGCCTTTTAATTTCCTGCCCAGGTTACAACAGCGATACGAAGAAAACAGGCCTTGTTTCTTTTTACTGCTAATTTGAGCGTAATTTGAACGTAAGAAGTCTTTAAAAATATATACTTATTATCAAATTTTACTTTTACGAGTAAATAAATTTAAAAAAAAATCCGATTTCTCAGGCTCTTGTTGACACATCGTAATTTAGAGGTGGCAACAGTCACCGCAACGTTTCTTCGAATAATTAAAACCAAAATACAAACCGTCTTTCGCCCGTTCCCCGGCACCTCAAAGCCCAAATAACCGTAAATAAATCGCGGAGCGACCGTTTTAATTATTTCCTGCGGATGCTGGGGGGCAAAAGTGACTTTGTCGACGGAGCAAAATAAAGAAGGCGAAATTCAAATTCTCCGTCCGTCGCTGCGCGCGCCGCTCGGCGAACGTGAGCGAGTCTCTCTCTCTCTCTGTCCTCCCGTTATTATGAGTCAGCTCGAGAGCTCACTTTACATAAATCATCCGCGAAGTTTGCCGCGCAGAGAGGAGAGGGACGCGAAAGTGAAAGCCGCGCAAAAAGATGTCGGGTTATTGTCGCGAGTTTCAGAGAGTTTTGAGATTTTTTTGCCCTCGCTTTGGACTGCGCGGGGATTGCATTGTTGCTTCGGGACCTCGCTTTGAAAGTATATAAGCTTGTTGAGCCTTTTACTTTAAATGTTGTTAGACGTTCTTTCTATGCCGGGTAGTAAATTTATTATTGCGGGCGAAAGAGAAGGGGCCAAGTGCGGTAAAACTAATTTTTGTTGTACGAAAATATTGTGGGGGTAAAAAAGTTAATTTTTTATTGACAAAGAGTTTGCTATAGAATCCCTTTTGAAAAGTCTCTCGATATTTAAGTAAAATAACTGGATAATTTAATTTTATCGAACCCATAATTTACAAAATTACGACACAGTAGCATTTCCTTTCGCATAACAATTTTTTTACTCCTCACCATCTTCCCACAGATTTTATTAGAACCAAACTTGTAAATAACCTTACTTACCTCGGCGCGCCAAAAAAACCCCGCAAGACATTCAATTTCCCCGCGGAAAGCTTGTATACCCAGAGGATATCTCGAACCGCAAGAAGATTAAAGGCATAAATCCCGTCTAATTAAAATCCATATTTCAGAATCAGAAATAGTCCGCGCCCGGCAGCCTAAACGAGCGTATTAAGCGCTAAAACGTTTTCGTTAGAAAGTCCCCGCGAAGCCTGCAGCGGACTTTCTTGGGGCCTCCGGATAGGTATACGTATACGCCACCGCGAGGAGAGCGCATTAAAGTGACCGACGGGGGGATTTATGGTGACGTTGACTCGTGCATGGGGGCTACTAATGCATCTATTTACGCTTTTACCGAGAAACACCTATGAGGCTACTTGCACGAGCGCGCGAAACCGGTGTCGTACACGCACCGCGCCAGACTGCGCGCTCTATTTCTCGCCGCGCGCGCTTCTGTTTTGCTCGCGGACGCGGACGCGGTTTTGGGGGAATCGCTTAGATTAGATTGTCGGTCTTTAAGTAAAATTGTAAAATTTATGCACTGATAAAGAGAGCTGATGATTAGGTGAATCATCGAACGGATTGGTATACGATAAGTTTGTTTTTGAGATAAGAAACACTGTTTACAGTTTATGAAAGCTCACAATATTTTGAATGTTAACGCTCCCATTTTTCTCTAACCTCATACATAATTTTTCAATCCATTTCCAACCTCCCACGACACAGCCAAGCCACAATTCCCGCCCTTTCAAGCCGCAATAACCGCTCTTTTCAAGTCCCGAGAGCTGCCCGATTAATCTCGGCCGGTTCCTTCCGCCGCCCTAAGCAGCTCGGACAACGGCCCGGGCGCGCGCGAGACCTCTTTCTCCGCTTCCGACGCGTCGAAATCGAGTTTCCGACGCGTTTATAAGCGGGCGGACCGCCCGCGAAGGCGACACGCCGGACGGTGGCCCTCTTTCCGATATTTATAGCTTGGGCCGCGCTCGCGTTCGTGCATACGCCGAATCCCTAAACTGGAACGTTTGGGTGTAAGTTTAATGAGATTGGAGTTTGGGTGCTCTGGAATAAAATTGTCGAGTTGAATTTTTTAATTGTGGGATGTAAGGGAGAGTTAAAACGGATTGATAAGCTGTTGATTTTTTGGGGGAAAATGAATTGTGGAAATGAGGGCTTAACTTGTATCACTTAAACAGAAACCATAAGTATATGTGGTGGTAGTAGACTAGAATATAGTCAGCTTTAATTAGAATTGATTCGAGTTTTATGTACTGTAGTGCAGGTCGATAAAGCTATTTTTATTAAGGGGAAACTTTATCGAGTTTTCTCGGTTGCGATAAACTAGAAAACTAATCTAAATCGATACTTAAACTTCCTCGTTAAGTTTTTTCACCAAATTATCATCCGTCTAACTGGAACAACCGAGATCAGCGCTTTTTTACGAGAGAAATTGTTTTCCACATTACATAACGCCAAAGTAACGCGGCAGCATATCGGACTTTAACCCAAATGACAAATTCAACGGAGAGAGAGAGAGAGAGAGATACAAAAAGGAAATTACAAACGCCCGTAGTGACATAAAAGGCAAGTCACACAGCTCTCGAGCGCTCCATTGTGTGCTCTCTCAGCCTTATTCCCGCGACAGTCCGTCTAATGGGACTTTTGCTTTGACGCGCGCTGCGCGCCGTAAAGCCCTAAGTAGGGCACGTCTCTCTCTCTCTCTCTCCGCGCGCGATGATGTCTGGCTGAAACGTCCGTACTGCAGATGCGGCTGGAAATTCAATATTTATAATTCGACGAGGACAGGATGCGGCGGCGCGAGCGGTGCCGCGAGCTGCCTGGAAATGTATTTAACGAAATTACCGCTGTTCCTGTGTGTCTGCTGCGAGCGGAGACCAGATGCGAGGCGGCTGCCGCGTGTTCATTGGAAAATTATTGCGATAGTTTGCGAACTCCGCGTTGACGGGATTAATGAAACGGTGTTAATGCCGGCTTTTAGTTGCTGTTCCGGGTAATTAAAGCGATTGCTGCGAGTTTCTACTTTCTGCTGTTTTAAAACAACTGTTTGCCCCATTTTGAAAATTTAAAATAAAGTATAATCTTTAATTCGTTTGAAATTACAAAAAAAAATATCTCGAAAAAGCTGCTACCACTAAATCGTCAGCGCTCTTCGCGCCGACAGAAATCGATGTCAGCCACATCAGCGGAGCTCCGTCCGACGCGGGCGTACATGTAAACTCGGCGACGGATTAATTATTAAATGTTTGTACTGCCGCGCGCGAGGGTACGCGGAGAGGGCTGTTACGTGCAGCGACGATTCGGACGTTGAACGCGGTGTACAGATCGACTAGACGGCCGCGTTGTGTACACGTCGGATGGAACATCGGGGCGCTGACGGTTCCGATGGTCTCTGCGCGACGCCACTTATTTTTGTATGCGTGCGGGTTCGGCCCCTTTTTTTTTACTGCCTCGACGAAGCTTTATACGACCCGCGAACAAGCTTTTCGTTATCTCTCGACTTTTAAAGGGCGCCGAGCTTGGTTTTAATAGTGAGTCAATAAAAATGGGCCGCGGAGTGAGTCGAAGTAGTTTGGTATAGTTGGTATTTTTAGGATTTTTTTGGGGGCGAGATTAAATTGAATGAAATTGTTTTATTATTCTAAAGGTTCTTTGTGCTGTTATTTACGCAGCACGAGAGCATTCGGAGATCGTGCGAAAAGCCGCGGGGCGAAAAAGTAAGTCACGCTATAAACTCGCTCGGGCTGTAATGACTTAACATTAATATCGGGCCTTGATACCGCATTATTTTTTAAGGGTTATATGCGTCGCAGGCGATTTCGTGCGCTTAAACGTAGACGGTATTTACAATGCTGATCGGCATCTGAATTTTAATCCTTCTCATTTTTACAAGAAGCCTTTACGGTTACTTTTCGTGTCGCGGGCATAAAAAATTATTCAAAATGTATATAACAACGCGATTCGAAATTGCTTTAAAAGTAAATTGAACGTCAAATAAGAACCGAAGAGCGACTTCATACATATGTATCCTCCGATAAATCCATTTATTTTTCGCTCCTGACTCCCTAAACAATATTCACTCGACGATTTTTCCAAGCTTTTCACGATCGAGCGAGCATTGTTTGAATAAGTCACGGTGAATTATCATCTCAGCACCGCAAACCGCACGTCGCATTCGTTTTTCCGCCTTTTCCGCGCGAACAAATTGATAGATAGATCGAAATCCAGTTATACGTTCCGAAAAAAAAACACACACACAATGTGGGTCGGTCCGGGTTAACCGTGAAGGCGAAAAAAATATTAGCCCAAAGGGGGAGAGAGGCTGGCGTAGGTCGGGAAAGGCGCGGGGGGTTGTTGCGTTTTGGAGGGGCAGAGACGAGCTTTAAATAACTCGAGAGTCGTTGAACTGGGCTCGGAAAGGAAAAAATCGGGGGAGAGAGAGAGAGAGAGAGAGGCTGCCGAGCTTGCCAATAAGTGAGATGCGAGAGCGTGCAGGAATTTTATTCGAATGTGGCACGAACGCATACGTGGCGCTCGGGGGATTTTTTTTTCTCGTTAATTACATTAATTATTTTTGATGGCTTATCCGTAGGTTCGTTTTTACAAGTGCAACCGTTTTACGGTTACAGGCTGCGATGAGGAGCAGGGCTTTTATGCGGGGTCATGCGACTTGTTTTCCGTCGTGGATTTTTTATCGAGCGTTTTCGAAAATTACTATATTAAAGGATCGTTGGACGATGGACAACGTGTTATTTAAATATCTGGAATGTTCTTCGGGATTTTTTAAAAACATTTCATGATCACTTTTTTGTTTCAGCCGTTTCTAGTTTGATTTGTAAGGATGACACAATTGTAGTGTAAGATTGATTGCGAATAAAGGCTTTTGTTCATTCTAATTAGAGTCCAAGCTGACATTTCCGGTAATTGAATCAAGACAATTTAATTTATCTTTTGATACACAAACTAAATGCGTAAGAGTTAATTCAACGGATAAGGTCAGTCAACTACATTTTTATTATATTTGCAAAAATGACATTATAAAAATATTAATAAATATTTTAATTATTTGAACCCTAAAATTGTCTCATTTATTCAACAATTTAAATAAGTACCATAACTCAGAGAGTTTATGCAGAAAAAGGCTCGCCATTTCAACTTAAAACTTGACCTGAATCAGTACGTAAAAACATCCAGACAAATTTACGCCCAACAACTCACCCGAAAGCCCAAGAAAACCCTTCCACCCAGAACAAAACCCCAAAGCCTTACAGCCGCGTCGAGCGATTCGTCGAAAAGCCTCGAATATTTCATCGTCGGCGAGTCAATCGCGGCCGAGCCTCCAAAGTATATCTGTCCCTGCCGGCGCGAGTGAGAGGCGACCGCGGAGAAAAGTTATCTTCCACACGGGAGAGTGGACCTCACGGCGACCACGTGAGTCACACACGTCTCTCTCTTTCTCTCTCTCTCTCTCTCTCTCGGCGAGGAGGAGAAGACGACTCCGATCGGGCGAGCGGAGCCGGTTCGGAGCCCCAGGAATGCAATGCCTTCGGCCTTGTTTACAGAGAGCACACACGCGCGCGCACACAGCGATAAGTAGCTGGGCGAGGGGCCGCTTTTCAGAGGGACTTTTCTTCGGGAGAGAGGAGCGCCGGATTATGCGGCCGAGGAGTGCTTGGACTTTCCTGCCGGGCGTGCGAAAAAGGTCGGTGTCTGGGTTGCTGTCGGGTCTTGAGAGAAGTTTGAAAAGTGAAAAGTCCAGATTTATTGCTAATAAATGTGCGTAAAGTTAATGTGGGCTTTATTTTATGCCAAAATGACGATTGCCATAAACTTGCGGAATATTTATGCCAATGTTTAAACAAGCCGCAAAACTTGTATTCTTCTTCGCGAATCTTCAAAGTATAAAGGCAAGGATAAACAGACGCCCGAATGAGCCAGAAATTAGTCACTCGCAAAAAATCTAAAGTACACAACAGGAATTCGTGAATCGGAAAGTCGACGGGGCGCAGCGCCGAAGTGCGAGCCAAAGAATTCGATTTGCAGTCGAGGGCCGCGCGGGCTAATTATGCAAATCCCGTGACAAAGCGAATCGTCAACGCGGTCGTTGCTACAATGGGGGTCTCCGCGTCCGCGCGGGATAAACGAGACGCACGAAAAGCCAACTTCTTTCCACCCCAACCGCGTCGGCAGGATTTATACTTGCATCCGACTCGCTCTCGGCTTTCCGCCGTTATTTACCTCTGCGTTTTGCTGTTTTCATCCCCCCGCGTGCATATTTATTTTTTAGATATTCTGCTTCGCGTCTGTTGAAATCCGGGAAATGAACGTGTTCCGAGGTGGTGCTGTGATTTTTCATGGTTTGATTTCACTTTCTTAACAGCTTTCTAATAGATATCGTTCGGCGAATTAGTCATGTATTTGGAGCAATACGATAACTTTCTTGCATTTATCAATGAAAGATAGGAGTGCGATGTACGTCATGTCTGACTACATAGAGAATCTGATTAGCAGGTTCTAATGTGCATCGGCTAGATTTAGATCGATTTCACGTTCAAAGCGAAGATTACGGCAATAAGGTGTTATCGATCGCTTTCTATATTTCTCACCATCGCATTCAAATTCAAGTGGAAATAATAGTGGAAAATAATAGTGTCAAGCACACAATAAAATTGAAAAATAATATCATTTTATAATATTATTAAAAATCCAACTTCAAAAGTCAAAATGCTGCTTTTCTATATTTTAACAATTATTTTTATTACTCAATTTTAAAACGCCACGTATAATTCCCCGCCGTACTTTCGACAATTCCGACCCGAGCCTGGCAGTCCCCAGTGCCGTCGTTGTCGAAGCTCGTAACATAAACTAGCTTTTAAGGGATCAGCCGAAAACCGGCGCTCGGAAAAGGGTGCACACCACCATCGACTCGCGCACAAAGGAGAGGGCACGCGCTCCGACGCATTTTTGCGGATTAAGTCTCGGAAGCGTTCTCGAAAACTTCGAGAGCGATTATTTCCGACGGGGCAATAGACCGAAGGGGGAGAGAGAGAGAGAGAGCTAATTGTGATCTTTATCGGATTGCCGCGCGGCGCGAGCAAGAATTGGCAGCTGCCATCGATAAACATTGTCGTGAAAAAGATTTTTTTACTATGTACCTTCCCCCCCTCCTTGACGTCGTCTCCCGTCGAAGGGGTCAACAGACTCGGTCGCCGCCGCGCTTTTCCCGGATAATTCGCTTTGGCGCTTCAATCTCTGCGGCGCTGTCGCGCGATTTTCTCTTTGGGGTTTACGCGCGACGGAGCGCGGAGAGAGCGGTTTTTTATTCGGCGCGGGCGATTGCTTCTCGTTGCGATGGTTTGGTAATACTCGACGTGTGAAACGTGTTTCTGGATTAAGTTGCACCGAGGCGCGAGAGAAGAAGTTTACCACTGATGCGCCGGGGTGTTGAAACGCAAGCGAGAAAGAAATTAGATATCCGTGTATGAATAAGAGTAAAGTAAATTGGTACAAATTGGATTAATTGAGGATGAGCGCAATGCACTTTCTGGGGAATATTACGTAACGCCGATCTTTATGGGTTCGTCAATTGGGAAACCCGTGGCGTAATTTTATTCCAATTACCGCGCGCGGGCATCAATTTTCTCGTGAAAATTAATCTTCTTATTTAACGCGAAAGTGGATAAAACTTTCGCAAACTATTAAAATTCAACCGCACACGCCATCCTGCAATTATTAAACCCAACACTTAATAATCAATCCCGAGATACAAAATCCTCCGCAAAACCCATCTCATCCCAAAGCACTTATAAGTGAATCGGAAAACATCTCCCAAACGTAAACCTCATCAAAAACAATCTACAACCTTCTCGATCGTCCAATCGACAATATTCGAACTCGCTCAGATTTCCAATCTCCGCGGCGGGAGTATAGTCCACGTGCGCGCGCCGCTTGCGTAATGTCAGCGAACCCCCCGCGGGGGTATACTATACTTATATCGCGAGTCGCGATCTCCGAGCGCGAAAGTCCGCGGCCACTTCGTCATCCTTGTCTAGTCCTTTATCGTTACGGGCAATGCGCGCGCGCGCGCTCACGCGATTTTTACGCGCTCGTCGAAAAGTATCGGGTTGCATCATCGCGCCGCGCGGACGATGACGTCAGCTGGATGGATTTTTATCGACGGATTTAATACGAGTTTCGGAATTGGTGGTAGCGCTGCAGCGGGGCACTGACGTCACGGCGGCGCGCGAGTTTCGAAAAGAGTTATGCATTGTTTAATTGCTCGCGTCGCGATCTAATTGCTTGCTGGGTAAGGAAAAGCGAGTTTGATTGGACTTTCTAGAGGAGTCGGGATCGAGGAAACTGTAGATGATAACAGCTCGATGTTGGAATTTTTTTGAAAAAGTTTTTTTCATTCTAATTATTCGTGTTGTTTTTATTTATCGTTGCGGTATTTTCCATAATAAATCTGGAATAAACAGAAATGAAAGCTGAAACGTGTAAAAGTTTTCTATTTATTCCCATTCTATACCGATAACTTTTTATCATTTATGAAATATACAGTACGAAACACACATCACCGCATTGATTTCCCTTCAGCGAAATAATTCCGACTTTCATTCTTCCCAAATAGACATTTCGCCAATATCGCCTCGGCTCTTCCCATTCAGCCCAGAAATACCTCCAGCTACGGAGGAAAATCTCCGAAAATCCCCCGATATATACGCCGTCCAATAATAAACGCAGTAGCATCTACGCTCCTCCTGCATTTACATTTGCCGCGCCGCGATCGAAAAGTAACTCTCAGCTACTGCCGCGGATTCGAGCTCTCGATTCCGAGCCGACAATGCAGGCGAAATTGCCCGCGTAATCGCGCCATAGAGAAAACAAGTAATCCGCGAGTACGACTGTGCACCGGTCGATCGTTGTCGCGCCTCTCTGCGATCGTTGCGTCGATCGCTGGCTGCTGTGGAAGTTTCTTGCGCCGTCGCCGAGACCGAGTGGGAAAGTTTTTGTTCGGCGGGGATTATTAAGTGAAAATGATAGCGGCGGGGCTTATTGTTGCTGGATTGAAGCGGGTTTATAGAAACGAAAGGAAGAGTTTCTCGTAATTGAAAGTGTGTGAATTTTATTTGTAATTTAATTTTAAGAGAGACAGAAGTTGTAATTGTATCTACAATTAAGGTACGATAATAACTTACTTTAAGTATTTCTTTCTATTTTATTGACAATTAAAAAAGGTTATTAAATTACCTATAAAATAAGGAATTTTAAGTTCAACGCCAGAAAACCTCGATAAAAACGTATTTCGAGCCGCTGTAATATTTATTGGATTACGTTGACGTCGTTATAACCTCACGAACGTTATACGTATACGATCGTAGATACGCGCGACATTTGTATATTATTCTCGTCTCGCGAAACGTCACCTTCTCCCGCCCGGAGGCGGATTGAGTTTAATGGAGTCCGGAAGTTATTTCGAGAAATGCTTCCGCGTGTGCCGTCGTGCGTACGTGGAATTTTTATGTACCTTTCCCGAGTAATTTGAGAACGGCAGAAATATGACTGTTATGTTCAATTTTAATAATTTAATATACGCGTTTTATTTTGCAGAAAATTATTGTCCTAAATATTTAATGCAAAAGCTTACTGTAAAGCAATAAGAAAGAATTGGGTGCAAATAAAATATGTTTCCGCTGTTCTATCGAGTTTTATTCAGCCCCAATTACTTCCAAACCACTGTCTGCACGGACAATTTGACTTCAAAGCACGTTTATTGTGCAAACACGACCTAACAGTACCGAGGATCTAGAATCTACTCCGATTCCAATGAAATCAAAGCCGCGGCGCTCAATCGTAAAATGCAAAACACACAAACCCAAAGAGCTTCTCTCTCTCTCTCTCCATAGCTTTTCAATCGAGCCTCTCCAAACTATCAAAACACCATCTGCGCGCATTTCCCTCCGCTTTCCCCGGCGCTCTCTTGCATACGTTAACCTCGAATTACGCGGCACCTTTTTTTTTTAATACCCTCCGCCACGCGCGCGCCCTTCCTCAAATTTACGAGTCCGGAATGATATTTACGAGCCGGGCACGGAACCCTTTTTCCCTTCCTATTTACGCGAGTTAAATAGCGAGGCATAAATTTCCGTTCGACGTCGCGGGACAGAAAATTTGCCTACTGCTTTATATTTTTTTCGTCGCTCCGCTTTTTTAGGAGACACGCGCGCGAGAGAGAGAGAGTCCTAAACAAACAAGCAGCCGGTCTATTGTCGCCGCGGGCCGGAGGATGTAGATAAAAGCGGCGGATAAATAGAAACGGGAAGATGTAGAGGAGGGAGATAAAAATAGTGGGCTACTGTGCCGTGCACTGCAGTCGATATAGCCAGTTTTGCTATGGGTTTAGCTCGTGACGTATGATCTTTAAACAGATTGATTTTTTTACGGAGGTCATGTGGAGTTCGAGCTTATTGAACGCGGAAAATGAATGTATTGTTGAATGCTGTGCATTGTAGAACTTTATGGAATGTAAAGATTAGTATCAACTGGTTTTTACTGGCATTTTTTTTATCTGTAATTTACTGCCTTTTCTGCGATACGCAAACAGAAAATCTAAATTGTTCATAAACTGTGATGTAGTATTTTAGACAATGAGTTACATGTTTCTTGCCCTTTAGATTTGAAATTTCATACTTCGGTGTAACATTTAATTGTACAGCTGGAATAATAATTTGAAAAAAATGTTAGAAAGGCATAATAGAGGAATACGAATAATAGCATACGATTAGTTACATTAATGAATGGTACATTAGTCGCAATCCAAAGTCATCCGATCGCTCGCACGCATCTTTCACGCCACGTCCGAGCGTATCCGCTTTTGTGTACACATCGAACCTATTCAGAAATCAAAGCAGCGCGCAAAAAAAGTGACTTGCGCGCGTGCTCCGCTCGCCGTATAACGCAAACGCTAGAAAATACCTGGGTGTAGGACCGATGTCCAGTCCTTTTTTTTACGATCGGAAGTCGAAAAAAAAAGTCGGCCACACGCAAACACGCGTCCATTCGAGCGCATGACCCAATATAATGTTTACACGCGAGCGGACATATGCCTCTTTTTTTCACTCCATTTTCCGGCGTTTTTTTACGACTTTCCGCGCGTGCCGTTGCGATCTCGGAGGGGGAAGTCGGGCCGGGGGATGCTCCTTTTCTCTCTCTGTCTCTCTCTCTCTCTCAAGAGAGAGAGCTGCATTGTATAGACGCACGAGCGGAGTTGACAGATGTCGCGCGCGGGATTACGCCGGGAAATGACCATCAAATGACGCGGGCATTTGAATGCCCCGCGTATCATTACGCAGGATATTCGAAAGTCAAAGCATTCTCGATGTTTTCGCCGATTTTTCCACATAAATCAGGATTTCACGCGCGAGAAAAAAGTAGCTGCGTCAGGAGAGCCGTGTTCGAGAGCCGACTTTTGGACGCCGGGGAGAGCAGCGGGGAGAGAGAGAAATTAGCAATGTTAAGCAGAGAGTCTCTCTCGCGCGGGAGAGTGCGTATATGGAGCCGCGGCTTCGGAATATATCGACGCGCGGCCTTTCGCAATCGAAATAATTCTATAATGCGGAGCTGCTGCCCTATTACAAAGTCAATGAGGATTCACGATTTATAATAAAGAGACGGGAGGCGTTTGCGCAAGCGGGCGAGGTATAACCTTTAGTCATTTTTCTCGGCAAGCGGCTTAGCGCTGGAATATTACGCCGGATTGAATGCGTAAATTATTCCTTGTTGACCTTTTACACCTATACGTGCAGCCCGTTGGTATTCATTTTCACGTTTTCGAAGCTTTTCAATTTACGCTACAAAAATGGACTTTATTTCGCTCGTAAATTTTAAAAGGTGACGGTTAAACTTCGACGAATGCAACATTTATTTATTCAACAAGAATTAATTAATCACCCTCTGCAAAATGTTAAAATGAATTGTTCTCTCGTCGGTTATTAATCCTCTCTTACTTTTCTCGGTTCATACCTCTCATTCGTAAAATAAATTCAGGCACTATTCACGTCAAGCCATAACTTCCGAACAATTTGTACATCCTGCCGTCGCCCATCAGCGGATTACCCGTAACTACCGGCAATTCCCTCGAATTTTCGCGCGAGATCGCATAAAAACCCGGCGTCGCTTCCCGGTAAGCGTTTAGCCTGGCACTCGCGAGAAGTCCTTCCTCGGCCCATTTAGCAATAGCCGGGACGATTTGACGACTTCCTCGGGCAGGGGGGGACGGGGCTCTGCACTTACGATAGTGGCACTGCCGCCGGTATAACCGAGAGAGCCGGATTACGTTATGTACGCGATGAGAGTGTCTGCTGCCGCTGCCCGCGGAGCTTCCGCGCTTACTTGCTGGATTACCCGAGAAATCGAGTCTGATCTGGGAGGCTGCAATTAGCGATAGGCGGCTACGCGGGGAGTGGATGTAATGAGGTTTAAAATTATGGAAAGGAGGATGGGAGGCGAGGTCGTTTTGTTGCAATGTACGATAAAGTGTATAGATGGTTTCTATTGAAATTAATCTTAATTTTCCATCGGGATTATTAGCTTTCCGAAGCGGTGCTTTACTCAATTAAAAAGCCATTTTCCTCTTATTACAAGAGGTTTTATCGATTTATTAGAATTTCCGCGCGACTTTTTCTTACTTTTACTAAAGATTTTATCCATTGCCCGCAGGGCAAATAGATGATAATTTCAAGATTTCGGACGAAAAATCTTCCTTCGAACCGCGCACATAACGTTAATAAACTCCCTTCCTCCTCCTAGAATATACGCAGCTCGCTCCGCTCGTAAAAATAAACACCTTCATCCTCGAATAATAAACGCCACTGTACAAAGAATTTCCTTCCTCCTCCGAGCCGCGGGCTCGAGTACTTCCAGTGTGCGCGCCGCGCGCGGAGAGAACACTCGGGAGACGCGCGTCGTTAAAGAGCGCCCACGCGCACTAATGAAGAAAACGTATCGCGATCCGGCTGAAAGGAAAGGAAGCGCGCGGGGCCCAAGTCCACAAACAAAACGCGCAAGAATTTCAAGAGGCGCAGAGGCCCGATAGCGATCTCGGAGAGGACCGCGCAACGCGTATATATACTTACCTGGCCTGCCGCGCGGCGAAACGGAGAAATCCACCGGAGGAGAGAGAGAGGGGGGGGGAGAGGGAAGCTTCTCTTTTTCAGCCGATCGGAGAACGCGAAGGTCTCGGGGGGTCAGCGAGAGAGTCGTTCGTAGCCTTCGGGAGCAATCTGCCCGATCCTACCGCAATTTATCCCCCCCCGTATTTATGCGCCGAGAGAGCTCCTTTTGTTTACCGGCTGCTCGGGCGAGGCTTTATCCAAAGTCATTATCTTGGGCCTCTTTACGGTCGCGGGGGCCTCAATAATAATTTTCGGCCGGGCGCCGCGGGAGGAAAATTTTATTGAAATCAAGGGCTGAACGCGGGGGAGACAATGGACCCCGGATTGCGTTTATTCGCGCTAATTGTGACGAGTGGTTTCTCGGGCGTTATCGCGGTTCTCAGGCTCTCGAGTGCTGCTTACGCCGGAGGAGAGTTCTTTTTTTTTTAATGAATTATTGCGAACGCGCGACGTCGTGCGAAGTTCTTTTGAAATTTTCGATTAACAATGCGCCGCTGAAAGATTTCTATTTTATTTAAATAGAATAAGAATTATTCCTTAAGCGAAGAAATTTTCTTACTTCAGATATGCTATATTGTGAAGAAGGAGAAACGCTTAATGAGTAAACGCAGCAACGAAGCGCTCTCAATTTCCCAACTACTCTCTCCTCCCCCTACAATACTTTTGCAAATCTCCCTATCAATTAGCAGATCACCTCGGCGACAAAACGATCGCCGATCCGAAGCATCCAAGGGCAGATCGATCACCGCTGCAACTGCGAGCCGTCCGATTTTCCTCCCCTTCTCTCTCCCGGCATTTTTCGTCGCCGCGCGCGCCGGAGATAAATGATCGGCCAGATTTTTCCTTTATCGCGGCGCGGAGAGTTCGCCCTCCTTTCGTGCGTCGGCGGACCGAGGTATTTCTGTATACGGAGATGGGGGGGAGTCCGGAGCACGCTCGGCTTTACGGGGTGTCGGAATGCACGCACGAGTTTTCCGAGGATTGATGCGAGGTTATTTTTCAGCGCCGCGAGGGGCGGACTTTTTCTCGCCGACTATATCGACGCGCTCACGAGATTCTAGTTGGCGTCGGATGCGAGTTCAATGGGTGAGCTTTATTGCCGGAGATTTATAATTTTGATGGGTATTGCCGACTGCGCGTTTTATGGGGTGTCGCTGGATGGTCGTTTAATTGCGGCGGTGAAAAATTTGGGTTATCGGCGGGTGAGTAGTTTTGGGGTGGCTTATGTAAATTTGTGGTTTCTGGTGATTTTGTCCTGTCGATCGAGTAATTTTAGTATTTACTTTGCATTTATTTAAATAAAATTCGTTAAACGCACTTTTCAAAAGACAATTTTAAACTTCATAAAACAAAGTTATAAAAGTTCTCTTATCTCGATCCAAAGTTGAAAAACCTCTATCACTTTACGTCCCTCTCCTGTCAATACTAACTTACAAATACACTTGGCGCTTTTCAATAAAAGTCATATAAAAACGTTATAAACTTTTCCCGACACTTTTAGCTTCTCGCGCCGAGTGTCCGCCGCGCGATAACTTCTCCACGGACTGCAGTCGTGTTGCATTAAAACCGAAAGTTCGATCGACAAAACGAAGCGCAAGTCGGAAACCCGACCGAGTATATATTCCCGAGAGAGGATTCGGAGAGCCGATCGGAAAGTCGGCGCGGCGAGATATAATAAATCGAATGCGTATATATATATATACATCTGCGGCGGACGGTATACGGCGGTAGAATTAATGTGGGTCAAATAATGCGGATTCAAATGTCGTTGCGCAAACGGAGCGAGGCTTTTTGCGGTCGCAGCTGAAGAGGAGTCGCTCGCTGCGGCTTTCGTTTATTTCGCGTTCGACGGAGGTTTGCGTTGTTGTAGCTGCAGTTTATTTCTGATTGTGCTGTTGAAAAATTGGGGTTTTAAATGCTTTTAGTTCTGTTTGTAATTTTTTTGACGGCTTATTTTCTCGAATTAGTCGAGTGATTTTCAACAGTTCGGAGGCGACGATCGAACGTGTTGTGCAGGAATAGGAAGTTCAACGACCCGAAGGAAGTCGCTTTTACATAACATCTGTCAAAGATGCTATTTTCAGGCGGGTTCAAAAGACTCGCTCGTCCCTCCTCTCGAGTGTTTTCTAAAGGTAAAAGATGCGCCCTGCAGCGTCTGAGATGATATGTCTTGACCTTCTCGCTCCGAAACACGTCGGTGGAACTGTCTTTAATACTAAATTTTTTTCTTTCTTGGCATGTTACAGACTTTGGAGATTTTTAATTATAAAATATTGTGAAAAATGTTAAGTTATCGTTTATATCCTGGTCATTTTTAAATATACATAATTATAGTATTTCATTGCTTTCATATCGTACGAAATGCGCTATTGTTAGCATTTCCCGTATAATAAACTCTTAGATATATATAGCTGAGGTAGGAGAATCGTACGTGACACCTTCTGTCGTCGTATTAGTGTCTTTCAGGAGCTCGGCTTGTAATCGAAATTTCCTGCACGCGCTTCTCAATCGCCAAACTCGAAACCCCCCAGTCTGGCCAATACGTGTTTATATTTTCAACTAAATTCTAATCGACGTTTTTTCAATTTTTCACATTAAATTTTCACCGGAGACAAAAAATTCCTTTCCACTTATTAAATTGAAAAATCTAGCGCTTCTATATACGTCAGTAAAACTCTGCCCTCTATCTAATCACTAAAAACAGCCCGGCCTCCATTATCATCGTTTCACACGCGGCCACCAAAAATGCGCACTCCGCGAAGCTCAAACAGTAGCTCTCCTCTCTCTCGCATTCCGTCCGAAAAGATAGCCTTTCCTCTCGGCCGCGCTGCACTCGCGGCATCACTCCTGGACGAGCCTCTCTCTCTCTCTCTCTCTCTCTCTCTTTCTCTCGGCTAAAAAGCGCTCCTTAGCGCTCGCGGGCCCCTTTCTCGCGTGAGAACTTAGCGGCGCCCCGAAGCTACCGGGCTCTCTCCTTCTAAGGGAGACGGCGGCGGCGGCGGCGGCGGCGCACATGTGTGTCCAGACAGCACCGTTCGTTCCGCGAAAGAGTGGAGAGCGAGAGAGCCCCGCGCGCGAGAGCGTGTGTGTGCATGTAATGGGAATCCATTTCCGGCATATTCTCACGTTCGCTCCGGCGAATATTTCGCGCGTCGCTTCCTGTTCCTAAAGCGAGGAGCTGCACAGATATTCGGAGGTGCATGCGATCCTGTGCTCCGAGATTTTTTTTTTGCCCGCCCAGAGCCGTGAGAATGACGGGATGAATGGTATAATTGTGGACGGAGGAGACTTTGATCACCGGCATCGGGAGTTATGTAATGCCGTAATGGACTAACGGTGATGCAGTTTTCCTAATGGCTTCGTTCGTGCCAAGAGCTTTATAAGTTGGACCCTCTCTTGGCTACTTATTGAGCTGTAAGATTCTCTTAAAATGTAGCGTGCTTTTTTCAGTTTCTGTAATTGTGAGCTTGGTACAGAATTAACGCTTGGTAAATGTATAATTTGATGACTAGAAATTGCTCGTTAAAGTATCTCAAGTGGTTTCACACTGGATTTAAAAAATAATTAAAGAATCCATCAAGATATCTTTTTAAGAGTTTAATTCTCACCTTTCAATTAAAAGGTAAATAAATGATATCATTAAGTTTCTGACAAACATTAGAAAGTTAAGCAATTCTAATCAAAAGGCATGGAATAACAGTCTGAAGTCTGAAAACACGAGCCATCCATTCGTTCGATAAATATAACGGCGTTAGGCTTCTTAATTGATACCCCCAATCGCAGACACTTGATTGCAATTATCAGAGAAAGCACTGAATTATCAAGTACTTTCGATAAAAGAAAGCTTGCCACTACGACTTTCACTTTTCCGATACAGCCGTTATTTATTCATATCGAAACCTCCTCCAGCCCGGGTACACAAGCCTGCCACGCGTCAGAATAAAAAAAGAGCAGCACATTAGTCGCTTAGATGCTCGAAAACAGCGAGAGTCAAAAAGTGGCCTACTTCGGTCACGGAAAAAAGCCATCAATCGGGTCACTATTACGTCTGAGCGGCTGCTCGACACGCGCGATATCTCAATTCGCTGATTACCCACTGCGCGCGTCGCGTACATAATAGAAACGTCCTTCGCGCGAAACTCTCCGCGGAGCTCTTAATGCCCGTGACGAATCGAAAAATGTATGCCACGCGCCAGAGAGAGGGGGGAAGGGTGGCGCGGCAGCCCTTTTTTCGAGCGTTTTTTTTTGGGGGAAAAAGTGATTTTTGTATCGAAAAGGCGGAGCCCGGTTCTATTGTTCCGCGCTTTTTTTTCGGGACAGCGGGAAAAAGGGATGTTGCGGAATGCTCGGGCGGCGTTTGTTTGCGCGGCTATACGGCTTTATCCTGAATTACGACAGCGGACCGCACAACATATCGTCAATTATTCCCATTGTGCGGAGGCGCGGAACAAAAAGCGCCGGAGCCGCCGAGTGACGCTGTGTTAGGCTTAAAATAGGCTATTCGAGAGCGATTCCGGATGAATTATGGCGCGTGCTCGGGGAGACGCTATTAATCAAACGGCATTAGATCTGTGCTCCAGTGACCGGCAAACGTAATTAATCGATTTTTCCAATCGTTTTTACCGTTTTTATTCTGTACGATTGCGCAATAAGTCCTTTCAAAATGCATCTTAACTGTATACACGTCGTACCGAACAATTTCACGCGAACGAATGACATTAATCAAATGTCTAACCTTATATAGGTTGTAAAAACTTTATCCCATTTCACAAAAGCCGAATAAATTCACCAACGGAAACAAATATACCGAAAATCAATCCGCGCGAAAGATCAAAGTCATCAACTCCCTCCCGGCTCCCCCACCCACCTCTCCGAGAGCGAGCCCTTAATTCAGTGCGGCCAGCGTCTGGGACATGCTAATACCGCGCCGCGGACACTCGATCAGCCGGCCATCGGAGAGTCGCGGCCGGCGCTCGGGAACTGCATGCAGCCTCGCGCGCGCTCAGATTAATGACGTCTGGCGAAATTCATCACTGCCACGCGCGGCGTTGTGCGCGCCGTGGTGGCCTAACGGTGCGTCCATCGACGCCCCGGGTGACGGATGGCCGCGTGTGGGCGGGAAAATAGATTCGCCGAGGAGAGAGCGGCACAATGCCGCGGCATTTACATGAGCGACGACAATGTTGCAATATGGTTAATTGTGCGCGCCGCTCGCGGCCGTTATTCCACCGCTGATGCCGAGTTTTATATTTGTGGACTGACGTTGAGCTCTGTGCGCGCGCCGCTTTATCGGGTCGGAGTCTCGTTTGGCTTTCTCAGTCGGAGTTTGACGATGTTTCTTTGGGGGGATTGCGGGCACGCGCCTTTATTAAAAGTTTCACGGCGCAAGAGTATATGAAACAAGAAGAGCCGCTCGATGTTTCTTTTGCTTTCTTGCAAATTTTAAGTGCCGCGCGAAAGTCGAGGATAGTTTTTTGCTATTAGAGGCTTTAACGACGCTTAAATGAAAACTTACGTACGGCAGAGGCGCGCTCTCGCAAAAACTGCACTCGACGGAAAATGCATGGGGAACTCACCTGAAACAAAAAAAAAAGAAAGCACATTTATTTTACGTCTACGACGTACATATACACTTATGGAAAAACGTTGTAATATACAGGCTCGTAAAATATCCCATGTCTCTCTCTCCCCTCATTAATCTACAAAAAATAAGTAAACCACGCCGCTTCTGAAAGTAATAATCCATAATAAAATGCAAATCCTGCCCGGTGGCTCTCCCCATTCACCGAGAGTCTCTCTCTATGTCCCACGATTTTTTCGCGCAACAATTGCTCTCACGCGCAATTAATACAGATATCTAAGCGGCAACGCAATCAAAACAAACGCTCGACCCGGATTACGCAACTATGGGCGCGCGCTCCTATTATAAATATAATAAACTCGGCTCGTAGCTTTCAGCGATTTGTAACGAAACCGTATATACGCCGCTCGCAAAAAAAGCGCAACGAGAGAGCAGCGACGCGACGCGGAGGACAAAAGGAGGAAAAGACGTCGGAGAGGACAAAGAGGCGGCGATTCCAGGCCGAGAGAGTCTCTCCCGCGTCTCTCTTCCTCTCTCGTTATGAAACGCTTTCACAACTCGAGCGTATACGAGCTGCGCCGCCGCTGCTGCTGCTGCTGCCCGTTGCCTAATTGCCGCCTGATTTGCAGGCCGTGCAATATCGAATTTGTACTTTTCAAATGGTGCTCGTGCGTTTTCCCGCGCGCGCGCCGCGCCGCTTTGATGGAAAAATTGCGCCGTAATTTCCTTTTACGTGGCGAGTGCTGATTGCGGCGGCGAGCGGAGCCCCGCAGTATTTGCGTATGCGCTTATAATTGTGAGCGAGGTTTTATGTAAGGCGAGCTTGTGGTTTAGATGAAACGAGCGCTTAAATTAAGGTTTATTGAATATAAGTTTTTTTAATTTTTGAAATTCAATAATACGAATATCGTTCGACTGTTAGCCTAATTTTCAATTGCTATATAAAAGCCAAACAAAAACATTGCATCATCAGCACCAATATAACCCAGTAATTTTTTCACTCTACAAATTTCATTTTCTATCTCTCGGTGATTTCGCAACGGCCGACTCGGTAATCTCCGCACAAAGCAATACAAACAACTTCATCTCACGTATCTCGCTCGCCATAATCAAGCCATTCATACATAACGCTAAGCATCGAGAACTAGACCAAGAAACGCTCGGATTGCTATCGCTAACGCGCGGCCAAGCGAGAGAAAACCTACCTCTCTCTCTCTCTCTCTCATCTCGCAGATTATAGCGCAACAATTGGATAATGCACGCGCACTCGCGATTGACTTTAACCTCCCGCCGAGACGCCGACGGACACGCCCACCTTTCCTGCCTGCGAAGGGCAATTTCTAAAACGGCCAGAGAGGATCCGCGTACTCGAGAGAGCTCTCGAGTTGCATCATGGGAGGAGAGCCGAATTTGCATGTGAGTCGTTACGGGCCGCGTGGGAAAGGTTACATTGAAAAAAGTGGGCTGCCTTTTTGGCCCGAGCCCGAGATTGCATAGCAATTTTTGGCCATTGCTTTTAGGGACTCGGTGTTTTTTGCTGCCTCCAGCGTGGGTTTTTGTTGCGGACGTTGTTGTAAATAAATTACTTTTCGTCCGAGGTGGTTTTCGTGGATAGAAGATGTAGGTGATGTCATGCATTGGATGCAAATTGATAGAATCGCGTTTTGGGTCGTGTGATTTACGTAAAATATGCAGGCGAGAGTGCAAACAATAAAATTATGCGACTTAAAAATTATAGTTTTATGAATGCAAGCTTTTTTTCTAGAGACAAGATTGAGAAACGTGTTTATAACGAATAATCGAATACTTTGGTTTATAAATCCAATGATTCTTGTTTATAAGCAAATATTCATAATGTTTAGAGGCAAAAAAATTAATTTCAATAAAAATGAATCGAAAGTGAAAAGAAATAATTTACATATCAAAAATTCTTCCTTGGAGGATCGCACGCTTCCTGAACGGTAAGCGTAAATTCATAATTCCCACATAAATTCTACGCACCATTTACGGTTGCGGCGATTCGTGTGCAATATATATTTTATGTAAATTTGCTCTTGCTCTCGATCCTCTACCTAAGATACTATTTCACCCAAGATCGTGTACATTGTACATTGTTACGCGTGGTACTGCGTCAAAGGGTACACTTTATCTTTAAAATAAATTACCACTTTTCGTAAGACAAAAAAAATGCAAAATCCAAGAAGAAATTAAGTACTTTAACGCTCGTCAATAATCTTACCGCATATTGGCAAACTATCATTTTCGCGACCACGCTAATCATACATCACTCTACCCCGCCTCGAATGCTCGCCTCGCAATTTTCTCACCTCACCCACACGCGGCCCAAAAAAGCGTCAATTCCCAGCCGACGCTCCATCGTCGCGGGCTCAATTAATCCTCGCTCAAAATCCTCCTCGTGACGAGTTCTCCAAAAACGAGCAGCGGCAGATCGGGCCCCGATCACGAGCAGCAGCAGCAGCAGCAGCAGGAGCGAACAAAGGCATCATTAAACGAGTCTTGTTACCCGCGGCTCTCGCGCACGTATATACGAGGAACTCGCAGGGACTATATATACATGCGCGCGCGCACGAGAGAGAGAGAGGGCTTTCTTGCGCCTCGGCCTCTCGCGCAGGTGCGCCGCGATGCAAGTGGGTCCCTCGAAAAATATGCCGTCTTTCGGTCCGTCTTTTTGCGAGGACGGGGGGAGAGGGAGAGCCGGAGATTTCCGAGGAGAGATTTAAATCGGCTTTAGCTGCTTCGCCGCCGATTTGTTGCGTTTAATCGCCGGGAAATGGGGATATGGGTTATGCAAGAATGCGGGGGGGGTTATTGATTGGGCGCGAGTTTCGGGCCGATGGATTATCGAAGAAGAGAGGCGGTTTCGGAGGAAGAGCCGATATGGTTTCATTGAGATGGATGCGAGGTGTTTGTTTTCGAGCGCGTGACCTGTTTCCTCGAGCAATTTCCTGAGAGGTCAAGTGTATTTACGAGTCTTTTATCGGGCGATTTAAAGGCACGGAATGAAAATATAAGCGACCTCTTGAATTATTGAATTAACTTAATCGAGTTTATGAAACGACGAATAAATAAATTCATTAGAGCCGCGAGCTTGTCAGTCGCGTTGAATTGTAAAAATATTATTGAAATTACGAGAAGGCATTTCATTTTCTGCATCGAGTTAATAGATTATAGAGGTAATTCGTTTAATCGTTTTGAAATTGACTTGCTGAATCTCATTAAAATAAAACGCGAGTGATATAACTAGCGATTTTCATCCTGCATTTGAAAATACCAATCACAAGCGTTTGAAATATCACGAAAATGTATATATACGCAATCGCAATACTTCGAAATTTAAATGCTAATTCAAGGAAACGAAAGCAAATAGTTCGCACGCCACATTTCACAAACTTTCCAAGTCGAAAAAAGACCCGGACGCGCGAAAAGTTCGAACCTCCGCGGCAAAAAGCGACTAATCGAATCAGCCCCGGGAGAGAGAAAAACAAATCGAACGAATTATCGAGTCCAATTCAGCGTAACTCGGGCGGGGGGATATTGAAAAGTGCGCTCGCGCGACGAAGACTCGACTCGACTCGAGAGAGAGAGAGAGAGAGAGAGAGAGAGAGCCAGGCGCGCTTCCATACCCAATCTGCCGCGGCGCGCGAAAACGTGCTCCCGCGGGTAATTGCGAATTCCGGGGCGAAAGTCCGAAGTGAACCGCGAGCGAATTATTCTCCGCGGTCTTTATATTTTATTCCCTCTCGACGTAATGGCAGGCGCAATTTCGAGGCTATTGTTTTTTACTTTGGCAGAGCCGCGCGCGCAGCGGACTGGTTTTCGCCGTGTCTCTCTCTCTCTCTCTCGCGCCTGACTCGAGGCTGACAAATAAGCTTTGGCAAGAATAAAAGGAGGCCCCGTCGGCCGCAATTTACGGCAAACTCCTGGCTTTTCCGTTTTTTGCCAGTTTTTTTTTTTTTAGTGCCCGCAGTTTTCTTCTGCTGAAAAGTCTTTGTTTGCGTGGATGGAGCGGTTATTCTTTTTGCTTGATTGGAAACGCAACTTTCAAACTCAATTCTATTCTATTTTTTAATCGTCCAGATATCTTCCGGTGTAACTGTATTACGAAATTGAAATATAATAAAATACAGTAATCATGTACATGAAGCTGGAAATCTCACTTATTCAATTTACGTACGCTACAGTAATCTCTGAGAAAATTCCCTCCGATAAAGTCATCATCAGCAAAAAAAGAAATCGAAACAGATGTACCGAGGAAAAAAATAAAATGCTCCCAAGCAGAGTCGGCGAGTAAAAGTACATTCCGAGAAACGATTGTCCGAGAGAGGAAAAGAGGGCATAATTTCGTGGCAGTTAACTGATTGGCTTATCTCGTCGGTAATGACTCGTTGCCCGACCAGGAAATGCGTCATAGGTTCCCAAGGGACCCCAAGGGACGATTGTCCTCCTCGGCGATCGACGCCGAGGGGATTCCCAGCTGTGCCGTGCAGTTTGGCAGGCGTTAATTAAGACGTAACTGCCCCTTTTTTCTCGGCCGAAAGATACAACCCTTTAATTAATGACGCACGAGCGCTGAATTCCTTGGGGAATTTCTGCGAGTTTATTGAATCAACGATTTTGTAAATGTGTGTGAGATTGTGGAGAATTTTGTAAAAATTGCAAATCTGGATTTATTAAACATGTTTTAGGAATAGTAAAATAAACAATAATAAAATTTAATACCATTCTGATATTTTGCAGTATATGATTGTTTTAATGCTCTTTTAATATTTGTAACAACATATAGAAAAAAAGCTGCTACTGGTTTACCTTTTCGGCAGTCACGTGTGTCGCACAATAAGGCACTTTGCATTTTGAAACGTGTACGATAAATATCTTTAGATCCGGAGATACGTCTAATAGCTAGGTATTATAGTTTTTTGAAAGTCGACAACCTGCCCAGTTAAAAGCCCGCACATGTTATTAGAAAATCAATTACCAAGCCGCATGTGGCATTTCTAATACTTTCCCTTTATTTTCATATTTAAAAAACCAAGCCGTCCGAAACAGTCCCAAAAATCGAAAGTATCCGAAACCAGGCAGTGCCGAACGATCAACGAACGAAATTCGAGCAAAGCGCGACTGATTATTCGCCAGCTTTTACGCGAGTCCTCATCCGTGACGAGATCGCCGCGGCGGATAGGCACAGTTTCGCAAGTTTGTTCAGCTTGTTAGCGCCGATATATTTACCCATCGCGATAATTAAATCCGACCGATATTTATCAGGCATCAATCCCACCTCTCGCTCTCGAGTCTGCCATTAGCCGCGTCGTAATCCGGCGTCGTCACAGCAGGCTGATCGCCGTATATACATATAACGTACGAGCCGCGGGGCAGTTTCTCATTCTTCCCGCGCGCGCATTTCTTTTCACGGTCCAGGTGAGCCCGGCTATTTCTCCTTTCCGCGCGCGTACGCGCAGCCTATTTCTTTCGGGCTCTCGTCGCGCGTACGAGGGAAATTATTATCGTTTTCAGAACCGTAATAGAGGTAATACCGTTTCGGAACGGCATTATTGCGTCGGACGGTATAATGGCACACGCGTCGATGAAAAATGAGAGGTAACGCGGGGCCGGGCCGACGGGGGGTACTATTACGCTCGTCGAAGACTCGGCGAAATTTCGTGTGATTAGTTAACAGTTCGCTATACTTTGTGTGCGAGGGGGGAGCTTGTGCAAAGTGTGTTTAGCGCCGCGTTTGGGAAAAAAAAAATGATTACGCGGCCATTGTGTTTTATATTTTTCTCGGAAAACGACCGATTTGCATGAAGACGAGAAGCTTTTACTGCGGGGAGCAAAAAGAAAATTTTATTGTACAGTAAATAACACGGTGGTTAGAGGGAAAAAGACTCGAAAACAGTCACCGTCTACTCTCTATACCGTACGATTTATTTAAGTGCCCCGCAACGTACGCCTCGCCGAGTCGCGTTATGAAAGCGATAATCCTCGCTCTAAAACGGTACTTTTATCCATGACCTTTTATATACATCAAAGAGCGAACGACGCGACGCGTCACCGTGCCGTTTGTGTGTGTGTGTGTGTGTGTGTGCGTGAGTGAATCGGGCGCCCATTGAGTGTCGCGCGCGTCGATGATATCTCGAAGCTGATCGCTTACGTTCTAGACGCCCGACACCCACGACGCTGGAAACTTGCTGGTTAAAACTGAAGAGTCTGCTAACCTAAATAACTTGGCAGCGCGGCATTTGCATAATGGAGATGCGTAATTGCTTGCGAGTCTGAACGAGAACGAAAGCGTTATGCTGTGGGTGAATAATTTCGGGAAGTTTCGTGGGAGCTGTATTTGGTTTTGATGGAAAGACGATTTAGTCTGGGTAGTTGGCGGTGTGGTTTTATAGAGTTGGTGTTTAGTTATTTAATTATGCAGATTCTGTACACATTGCGACAAACTTGTTTGGGGAATGTGTCGCTATTTGCTTAAAAGTGTAAATGTTTGCTGAAAGTGCATTTTGAAAATCAAATAAGCACTTATCGTTAAATAAATGTTATTCGGTGAAACGAAGCCGCATAAATAAAAGCTCGTCGTAACATAAGCTTTTGCGCAACTTTTTCACCCATTCTTTATTTCCCTTTTTTATATATAAATAAAGTACGCACATATTTATTCCATTTTCACCTGTCGAGTAAAACCTCTTTCGCTTTCACAGCTGCAAAAAGCGAGCGGCAATAAAGCCCGCCGGCTAAATCGCAACTCGAAACACAATTAGGCTCGGCTCTTTTTTTCCCTCTCGGCCGGCACACACGAGAATTTCCACGTTCGCCGCTCTTAGTTTTTTTTTTCCTTAATTTTCGCGTTCAATAAATGCATGAGCGGCGGCGGCGCAGCGAGGATAAATCGCTAATTCTCACGATCCCACGCTTAATTGGGCGGCTCGCGGTCAGTCGCCCGCGAGTTCTGGCTTGCCGACCACGGAGGAGAAATTTTTCGTGCGCGCATTCTTCGCGCGTGCGTAATGCGTTGTTTACTTTCGCCGATCGAAGGGACTGAGATAATGGGAGGAGGATGCCGAGGAAGGCTGAGGAATCTATAGGGGCTAATGGAAGTGCGAGTTATGAGTGTTTCGGAACTGATAGCGGAGCGGGTGAGTAATTAGCGCGGTATTGTCTGTTGCGTATGCTAATGTTTTAAGGTTTTCAGTGGATAACGGATTACTTCGAATGTGCCTTTGTTTTGACGGGAAAAAATCGCTTTGACTTTCACTGATCGTGTAATAAGTTGCGAGGTGGGTGTGTAAACGTGTTTATTTCTTGCACGTATATTTTATTTTAATGACGATTGGTGATTCAAAAAGCCTTTCTCGTTGAAAGGGTTGCTATTTTCTTTGTTAACCCGTTGGAATAATCTTAAATGATTTCATCATTCCCTCGCTGTACGATCGTTACAAAGAAAATAAAAAAAAATGTGCCACGCGTCAATTAAAAACTAGCTATTCAAATTTGAATTTTTTTTCCGAATCTATAAAGCTCTTCGCCGAAGCCAGCCAAGAGAATGCCATCCTGTACACCTGATACGCCTGTATGCATCATCCCGTCCGCGGCGTGAGATCATCGCGAGAGCGCGCAGCTCCGCTTCCTGCTCAGCGAGGCCCACTTCCGAAAAGCCTTCCCCAATAAAAAAGAGAAGAAAAAAAGGGCTGCCTCTTCTATTCACCTGAATGAACGCCGGCGTCCGTGTCGGTCTCCTCGTAGCTGTTGGCGGTCTCGTTCCTGCCGATTATCTCGTCGGGCATCGGATCCTCGTTCTCCTGTCCGGAGTCGACCTCCTCGTTCTTGGCGATCATCGTCGCGCTGCAGCCGTCGATCGAGGCGTGCCTCGAGCTCCTCACCAGGGTGCTCGAGCTCCGGGCGAGCTTCGTGCTGTGCGTCCGCCTGATGAGGAGGTTCGCGAACGTGGGACCGGCCGAGGCGCCGCTCGACGGGGCTGCCGCCTTCTTCGGCTCGACGACGGACTTGGCGTGCTGCTCCCTCGTGCGGCTCTTCGAGCCGCTGGAGGGCTTGGACTGGGAGGAGGAGGAGGAGGAGGAGGTGTTGCGTCGCTCGACGAGCAGGGAGTCCTCGTGCTTGCTCCTGCGCTTGCTGTCCAGCTCCTCCTTCTGCACGTTGTTCTTCTCGAGCTCGAAGCCGGCGATCGTCTTGTTCAGTCTGGTGTCCTTCCGCGGGTTGCTCTCCTTCTTGCCGACGAATCGGTTCTGGAAGCGCTCGATCGTCTTGAACGATCGCGTTCGCTCCACCTTCTTCCGCTGCTCGTTCTCCGCTGCCACGTTATTGTTGTTGCTCTTGCTGTTGTTGTTGTTGTTCTTGGGCGCCTCGAAGATCCGCGTGAGCGACTGCACCTTGCCCCTCGGCTCGAGCCGGTGAAACTCCTTCTTGCTCGCGATCGAGTCGTTGTTGGTGCTCTGGGTGCGCATGAGCATCGGCACGTTCGGCGCGGTCTTCGACTGGGTGATCGGGAAGGTGCTGCAGGCGTACTTCTCCGAGTCGCAGGAGACCGACTTTTGAAACTTCGAGTGCCGAGGCTCGCTCTCCAGGGTCACGTAGAAGGTGGACCTACGCTTGGGAGAGTCCTCGGCCTGCTCCGTCCCCATCATTTTGAGTGCCTACTCTATATATACCTTATCACTAAAAAAAAAAAAAAAAGAAACAGGACTAGCTTCGTTCACACAAGTACAAAGGTGCTGCTGCGTGCTCCCCTTCGGATATATCGAGTCGCACAACAGGTTTCCTCTCCGCGGGAGAGGGACGAGAGAGCGTGAGAAAACACCGATTCACTCACTGTACGACACCTGTTCGATCATCATGATCACATCATCACACAGACAAGCACACGCGAACGACGACGACGACGATGACGACGACGAGAACGACGACGCGGCTGTGCGGCGCTCCATCGGCGAGTTAAATGCCGCGCGAGAGGGGCACAGATAAGGGAGCACGCTGAGTTGGCTCCGCTCGCTGCACGGAGCGACGACTATCTGGGGGACCGGCCGCGAGTCCGTCTGCCCCGCACTCCCGGCGCCGACGGCGGCGCCCCCTCGCGGACCTTCTCCCAAGCGGGACGCGACGGAGCTCTCTTCGATTCGGGCCGCCTGCAAGTGCGATGCACCGCCAGAGAGAGAGAGAGAGAGAGATGCGCTCTCGAACAAACTTCCCCGCTTTGAACGCGCGCAGCAGCCTCTCGACGAGAGAGAGAGAGAGAGAGAGTCGAGAGCTGCTCTTTTGTGGACGCGCGCAATTAACGCCCTTTAAAAGAGGCTGCGGTTACGGAGGGCCAGGGATTATTTTAGGAGGATCGGAGGGCGTTTCGTTCGGTGACGAAATCGTGATGAGAGACGCTGGGAAAAGTTTGGGAGAGGATGGGGCTTTGAGTGGTTTCGGATGGATTGATTTCTTTTACGGAGCGTGTTACTGCGAGGTCGTAAAGGATAGGCAAGTTTCCTAATTACTGGAGTTAGTTTCGGAGCGTAACGTGGTTTCAAAATTAATTTGGGAACATTATAATCTTATCGGGCTTGATGTTTACGATAAGCGTGCACACGCTGTTTTTGAAACTTGTAGCTTTAGATTAAATGCTCGAGAACTTTGCTTCCCCAAGTTAATAATGTAATAAAAGTAAATCAAACATTTCAATCAGTAAACTTTAACAGCCCTTCCGAGATTGCCATCGTCCGCTACAATTACGCAAATAAGGAAACACTGTAAGTGCAGCAGCAAGGGAAGGTTTTATCATCGTTTACAGCAAACTTCCTTCCACGACCGTTCGGCGCATCTAAACTTGCACATCGTCCGAAGCAAACTACAAGCAAACAATTATACCTCCTCTCTCACGCGAGAACAAAGCCCATTTGAATGAAAAACGGATCCGTATAGCGCCGTACAAATATAACCCGCACTCAGCGCCGCCTTCAAAGCGAATCCAAATGACTAATCGCGGCGTGCAGGCCTGCCTTAACCCGCGAGAGGCCCTTCGCTTTTCGTAAGGTAAATTAACCCGCCTGCGAGGCGGCTTCATCTCCGCTTGGCTTTTTTTTTGTCCGTCGTCATTAGCCGCGACTCGCTTCCGCGCGCTGAACAAAAATAAACAGCCTTTTCTAATACACACATATATTTTCTCTCTCTCGCGCGCGTATCGCATGAGCCGCATTAGCTCCTTTTTTCGCGCTCGTTAAGCGCGCGCGCGCGCGACTTTTCCTCTCTCCGTCTTGGAATTATGAGGAAGGGGGACACTAATCGGCCCCGAGGCCCTGCAGGAAAAAGTGCAGAGACGAGCAGAATTATATCAAGGCGTTATTATCGAGTCGTTTAGCGAGGGGATAATAAAGTGCGGAAACGTGGATGTGGCAGTCTTTTTGAGAAGGAGAGATACGGGACTTTAAGGGGTTGTGACTAACGGCCTGGAGCGCAGAAATTTTTATTAAGAGGAATGGACGACGGCTTTTTGGACGCTTCTTCGAGTTAATTATACGAGGCTTAAAATGCACTTTGCAGGAACGAGGCTTTTATTGAAATTTTTTTTATACCTTGAATGTAAAACTTTTTTATTGTTTGTTAAATGTTAAAGAATAATTATTGAGCTTTTACTTCAAAATTGAATAAATAAACGATGATTTTACGGCATTACATAAATCTCTAAAAAAAAACAAGTTCAATAAATCAATTGTTATACGCGGTTAAATTTTAATGAATTCCTCGTGATCGAAATAACGCTAATTGTTTGCAAAATAACAAATCAGAGGAGACCACCAGATATAACAGAACTCGGCGCGAGCGCGATACAACATATTTATTAATATTGCACGCAATTCGACTGCATTAATAGGACATCGTTAACCATAAATTCGCGAAATGATTATCCGCGCGGCTCGGCACAATGGCTTGCTAATTAGCCGTTTAAGCTAAATAGCCCCATTAAAGTTAAAATGTGAAACGGGCCGCTTTACGATCTTCTCACAATGGAAATTCATTAAAAAGAAAACACGTAATAACGCGCGAGAGGCTCCTTTACGATGTGTCGGCCGCGGCCTACAGGAGTTTTCTCTTTCCGCGCTGAATTCTGCAGGCGACAAGAAAGCTATCGTCAGCTCGGAAGAGCGGAAAAACGGCGGGGAAACAGCTGCGAGGAAAGTCGACGCTAAACTTTTCTGCTTTCTGCTGAAGTTTGATTTTTAATTTTACCTTTGTCCTTTCGCAGCTTGGATGTAAAAGTTCGAAGGAGCTGTTTATAATATTATAGGTAATATATAACGTGTTAATTCATCGTTTAAAGACTTATTCATTTTTAATTGTTCATTGAACAATTATAGTTGTTACGATCAACTTCCTTTTCATCTAAGCCCCTGAAAGGGGCTCAAATAAAAATCCCGATTAGCGTGTTAGTTTAAAGGCCGAGGCAGCGGAGAAAGCCGGGCGAGGTAAATAAAGGCGAGAATCTTATACTCCCGAGCGAAAAGAGAGAAACAAAACGACAGACTCTCGTCTGGGACGAGTCCTGGTCTTCTTTGTCGCCTCTCTTTCTTCTTCCCGTCACTCGCGCCCTCGACCCTCCTTGAGAAAGAGAGAGAGAGAGGTAGTCTCCTCTGAAATTTGCGTCGCCGGGCGAGTAAAGTCGAGCCCGTCCCTCTCTCTCTCTCTTTCTCTCTCTGCGTCGCCGAGACGGCGGCGGCGACTCCTCGCTTTCAAACACGTGCTAAGTTTAAAGCCTTTTTCGCCCGCTGCTTTTGATGCGGCGATGAGAAAATGGGTTAGAGTAATCTCGTTTTTCGTGATACACGAGGAGACTCCCTTTTTTGGAGAGACTGGTGGAGTTTGTTGCATTGTTGAGGCTGAAAAGATGTTTTTTTTTTTTTTTTTTAATTTCATTTAACCCTTTTGACGGTGAATTAATTTTCAGTAAACAAAATTAAGAGGGAAATCGTAGAAAATAAATTTTGTATCGATTGGCGATGACAACGCATGAAGTGTTTTATTCTCTCAGGGTTTATTTTCGAAGTTTTATTTTCGAACTTCATTTAAAGCTCGTTTTCATTGTTTTTTATGTCCTTGACATCGACAAATTAATTTCAAAGTTCTATTTAATGCACACGTTTACAAAAAATACTTATAGGAAGAGTTACAAAAATAGCAATAGGCAGAAAGGTCAAACATTTTTTGTCTCGTAGTTGCAAGAAGGGTTTTTACAGAGATGACTTTCGCCTAGAACCTTCTTTTATCGCTTTTTCTCGAGATATTTTCGCAGGAACGCCGTGACTAAGCAAAAAGCATCCAATGATTCATTGCAAAGCTGCAACTGCACGCATTTAAAAACCCATCCGAGACCTCCTCTAAGCCATCCATTCTCGATGCTCCGCAAAAAAAAAAAAAAAAAAAAAATCCCGTCCGACATCAATTTTATATGCTCTTAGCAATAATAATCGCCGAGCGTCTTCGCAACAATCCCCGGCAACAATGGCCTTTCAATTTCCTCGAAAGAAAAGCCCCCGCGTGTATACCAACAACGAGCTCTAACTGTACCTCGGCGTCCAACATCGATCGCGCGCGCGCACATTGTTCTGCGCGCTCCGTCAAGTCCTCCTCCAGAGCGGGAATGAGTCTTAGATTTCGCGCAGTCGGAGAATTAGCCGTCGCGCGCATCGGTCGCCCGTGGCGGATCGAAATATTGTCCCGCGGCATCGGCGTCGCGGCCTCGCAAGAAAGGAGAGCGAGCGAACAGCGCAGGGCTCGCGGAAGCAGCAGCGGCGACAAAAGAGAAAAAAAGAGAAGAACAACTCGCCCTTAACGTCGCTTAATTTATGGCAGGCGCGACACGACTGCCGGCGTGTCGGCCGCCGCCGCCGCCGCTTTTTTTCCCACCGGGGTATTAGCGGGAGAGTAACGGTGAACGATGGTAATTGTTGCGGCGGGCGGACAGTTACTCGTCGGCGGCCCGAGTTTTAATTGAAATTCTAAGTGATCGGGAGAGCCGCGCGCGGCGTGATTGTTCGGGCGAGGATCGATTTTATTGTTGCGCTGCTGGGCTGCCAGAGGAGACCGATTAGGAGGAGCTGGCGATTTAAATGAAATATATTCGGTATTACACATCGAGAGGGAGAAAAGAGCTTCCTTGGCGTAACGACGCTCTGCCTCGGCCACTAGAACCGCAGAGTCTCTCTCGCCGCCGAGATTAATGGTATTATCGCGGTAGTGAAATTTCATTTAGTCAAATGAAAGACTGCTTTCCGTATAGCGCAATCAGCTTAAGAATTTGCATTAACGTCTACTTCTTGAACGATTACGGATACTTCGTCCGGTTTTATTAATTCGTCGTCTAAATTGGAAGGATAAATTTCTTTGATCGTCCATCGCTCATTACTTTAATTTAAAAGACTAATAAACTTGCTTTTTAGAATTTCAAACCTGGTATTTTGCTTTTATTGCGTATTAATATAGTCGGACATTAAGAAGTTGATGATAGCTGCTCGTTTTTCTAAAAAATTATACGAAACAACTTTCGCGTTAAAAACGATAAATCACTTATTTTAAAATTTATTATTTCTGCAAAGAAAAATAAACCACGTCATGAAAAATTACTCAAAATTGGTCTGCTTCAAGTACTTCCACGGGCCAACCCCGAACAACCTCGCCTTCCCCGCACACATTAAAATCTCTTCCCGGGAACGCAAGCAGGTCAGCCCCGCAACAGCTCAGACCTCCGCGCTCGTCCATCACGACTTTACGTCCATTTCTCCTGGGCGGCCACTCGGCCCGAGCGATCTTCCCTCCCTCTCCCCTTCGGTAATTAGCATCGCAGTCGGCTGGCGTTCGAGTGTTTGCCGCTCGCATAATTATGCGCGCGCTCTCGGGCCCGAGCCAATGCAAATGTCGGCTGTGGATACAGATGGTATATGCGCTCGTACTGCGACCGCCGTCGGTGCGTCAATTGTGTCAGGGCGGGATTCTGCGGTGGCGAAATGGGTTATCGGAGTGCCCGGGCCTGCACTTGCGAATCCAATTAAGGACTGACAGAATTCGATGTTTCGCGCGATTGTTTTGTATATTGGCGGGGGATTATTGGATTTTTAGCGAAGGAAGAGCGGAATATTCGAGGACCGTCGGTTTGTCATTTCGTGTAATTATTTCAATGACTCTATGATTGAAAATTGCAAATGAAGCAAGTGACAAAAACTTTAGAGTACACCGAACCGTCTGTAAAAATGACTCGCTCAATGTACAGCTCTTTTCACAGAACCGATCCAATGCCAGGATCATTTTTCACCGATAATATACAAAAAGAAAACTCCCCGCTCATCGGATCCCAATCCGTTACATCATCTCAGACGCAGCCTCCGCGCACAATATCCGCGTATACCGACGACGTGCACGAAGCACGCCGCGAGCCTCCGAAAAAAAAGGGGCGAATTGAATATACCGCTGGAAAAACTGACACACTCGCGGCCGACGCGCATCAAAGTTTACCAGGCGCGCGCGCTCGTTAAGGGACCTCGAGAGCGGATGCTGGCCGCGGTGCATCCGAGCGGCGCTCGCTGCACGTGTACCGGGAAATGTCGGCCGCGTTACGAGCGATGAGTAATTCAGCGATCGATCCGGCCGCTGCTTTTAAGAAGCTTCTTTCTCGCGCCTTGCAGGTGGGGGGAGCTTCGATGTATGCTCTCCCGCGAGCTTTCCCGCGGACTTTTTGCGAAGCGAGCCAAGGTTATTAATTGAGCCGTTACGGTTAATGTATTATTCGCATGATTTAGCGAAGTATGCGTCGCGGCTTTTTGCGCCGCGCGGCGACTTACCGTTCGGCGAGGCGGAGGTACTCGTGGGAGATGAGGATCGATAGACTCACCTGGAACAAAAAACGAGAGATGGGTGTTAAAAAGTTTGTTATCGACTATACCCTGTATTCTTATAATTTGATTTTTTATCTCTTTACGTCGAGTGAAGATGAAAATTTCTTATTGCCACTCGTCTTTCACGAATCCAGATTTTTCTCGGAAACCCGACTCATTCCCTAAAGTGAGAAAATCCATCGACGCGGGAAAAACGTCCAAAGCGAAACATGTCACATCTTATCAATCCTTATCTCTCGGCAGGCACTCTTACATTTCACGCAGCCTCGACAGAGCAGCGAACCGTCATAAGCCCGAGGCATAAACAAGGCGCAGAGCGAGAGAAAGAGGGAGGGAGAGAGACAGAGTGTCGAGCGGATCACGAGCGGCGCATCGCAGAAGCGATACATACCGAAACGTGGGAAGAAAATCCACGAGCGCGTGGGCGTGCAGTGACGATCTTCCACGCGCTTATCTGCCTCTGGGATGGAGGAAGGGGGGGGGGGGAGGATGCGCTCGGGAGAGACGCGATCAGTCAACGTTGACTCGCTGCGCCTCGACGATTTTAAAGGAATATTACATTCGCTCTGGCCCCTCGCCACAAAGGCGCGGGGCGGCTCTTCGAGCCCGCGCGCGGCGGATATATATTTTTCGGAGGGGGGGAGTAAATTTCGACCTCGCAGCGCGCGCGGATAATTGCGATTTCGCGCTCGCGGCTTTTACGATAAATATTTAGCCGCGCAATTAGACGAGAGAGCTTTTTATCTCGACGAAGATTACGAACGCTCGGAGAACAGGGCAGCCTCTTAACGTCCGTCCGGAATCCGCGTTTAAAAGCCGCGCGACAAATGAATAATTATCGCGGCTCTGCTCTTCTGGGCGAGGGGGGGCAGTCCGCGCGAAAGCCATTTCTGCGTCTGTGTTGAACGCTGCGTCGGGAGACTGGCTGCGGAGTCTAATTACAGCCTCGCGCGCTCGCGGCTTACAAAGTAATTGCACAATGAAAGCGCCATCGTCCGCGAGCGTGCCTTATGCAAAGCACGCTCCTTTACGCTCCGGCCGGAACGAATCCGCAAAGGTGGCTGCCAGCGCTTTCTCGGCTGTGGCCGGATTGCGCTGCTCTCTTCTTCTCGCTTCCTTTCAATGGCTTCGTAAAATCGTATGTGTATAAACATAACGCGGCGGGTTATTATATGCGAGATGAATTCTTTTCGTGAATTATGCCGAGAGGGCATTTGAAAGGAATGTTTGAAGGATTGACTCTTTTCGAAAATGTTCATTTTTTTGAGAAAAAAATGTTGCTGATGATTTATTTTTTTCAAATGATCAAATAGTATTTTATCTTGCCTATTTTTTATAAGGGAATTCGAGCAATTATCATTGCTGAAGTAGAATCTCCCTTCAATCCTGAATCGAACTGCCTCCAATCCCTTATCCCAAAGGATCAAAAACCATTTCGCAGATCACAGCGATTAAAACGGCAGGGCGGATAATTTAAAATCTCCGCAGCCCGTAAACACGTAATAAACGCAAAAGGAAAAGCTCGAAAAAAGCCAGCGCACCGCGCACGCATTCGTACACGAGGAACCATCGTCCATAAATTCCGGCGCGTCGAAGTTACCGGGGCGAAGACCGCGGAACCGGCAGCTGCGGAATTACCTCGGCGAGTAATTACCGGCCATTACCGTCACACAACTCAAAATTTTCGTGCCCCACCCGATAACAGCAATCTGTCGGATAAAAAACTCGCGCCTCCTTGCGAGCGAGCGACAAAAAAAAAGTAGAGAGAGAGAGAGAGAGAGAGGAGCTCGCGTCCTAAGGGACAGTCACCGATATACCTGCGTACACAGTCCCGGATGCGAGATTTAAGGGCCAGGAGCGTCTAATTTACGAGTGCTTGGCGGCGAGTGCGACGACCCCCGCTCTCCGGCTCCTATATACTCGCGATTTATTTCTCGCTCCCCTCTTTCGCCGGGGCCGCCGCTTTTTTTATTCTCTCCCCGCGAGCGCGCTCGTAAATAATTCCGCAGAGCAGAGCCCCGCTGCAGCGGCGGAGGATGAGAGCGAGAGCCGATTCGAAGCCGATCGCGGAGAGAGAGAGAGGGAGAGAGAGAGGGCATTACGCGCGGTGTATACGCGGCGCGTACGAAAATACTGCGCGGCGCGAGAGTCGATATGCCGACGCCGGGAGAGGCTGAAAGGAGCGAGGCGAGGAGGATATTTTTGGCCGGAAGCTGATTCTTTTTTAAACCGGATGCTGGGAATGGGCAACGCGTCGGGCTTGATTAAAGCTCGAGTAATTGTTGCTGATTAAGTGTCGACGCTTTTATGGGCTATACCTTCCGGTATATTTGGATGCTTTTTACTGAAAGAGTGGCGAATAATAAATATATATCGGTTGCTTCGGATCTATTTTCAAAAATTGAGATTAATATAATTGTAGAAAACTTGGAATGTGCTAAAAGTTAATCAAATATAGAATTCAATTGTTTATATACAAAACGTACGAAGCAATATTCAAATTAAAAGATAATTTAATTCACATGTATAATTTATAGAAAACAAATATAATTTTTAGGGAGAAGGATAAAAGTTATTCGCTTCTCATTTCTTTATTTGCGACAAATAATAAAACTCCTACTACTAGCCACTAATCCTAACTCTCTAGCGAATCGATAAATTCAATTAAAACCTCAAACGCAACCCGGTATAAGAATATTTCCCCCCGCAAAAAGCGATCAGCGCTGTATCAACAAAACAGCATCGGCCGCGGAGGCTAAAGATTTAGAAAAACGTCGAGTTCGCAGGAGCAGGCATCGACTCATGGCGAGTCAATCAGCTCTCTCGTCAATGGACGAGACGCTCGTTTCGGCCGTTTTCACGTTTTTCCCCGCTTTCGATCTAAACGAGACGCGCAGCGAGATCGTTCATATGCCGGCGGCGGCGGCGGCGGCGGCGCGACGAATCGGAAAACGTTCGATTCGCTTCGCGCACCGGATTGAAGATAGCAGGGGAAAACGGCCGGCTCGTTACTGTCTGTTTCGCCGGGACTTGGAGCAGACGTGCTGAGATGTAACAAAATTTTCGGTTAAGCCCGCATCGATGGAAAACCGCGACTAAATTTTCCGTGTAAATAGCCGAGACGCCTATTTTTTAAATTCCAGTTTTGACAGACCCGAAAGGATTTTCCGAAACCAGGTACCTTATGTTTGCTACATTTTCGAGTGAACCTATTTATCTTTTTGACATGAGCGCTTATCTACCGTGAAATCCGACATATTGCTTTGAATGAAAAATGATTTTACTTCGCCTTCATCGTGATTTTACTTGTATAATTTTAATGTGAAATGTCTAGAAAAAATCGTAATCTGACGGATAATATTGCTTTGAATGAAGAATGATTTTACTTGTATAATTTTATCCTTAATTGTCTAGAATAATTCGTAATCTGTCGGATAATATTGCTTTGAATGAAGAATGATTTTACTTCGTCTTTATCATAATTTTACTTGTATAATTTTAATCTTAATAATCAAGAAAAATTCGTAATTAGACTCATACAAATTATTAATTAACTTTCTAAAAATAAATTAATTTCTGCAAATATTATATCAAAGCTTATCCAGCGCAAAACGCAAGAGTCCATTGCATCCTACACACACTGCGCAAACCTTACAAAGCAGCCCTCGCAACTTGAAACCGATGGCGTACACGAAAACGACTCGCAATCATAAAGCAACAACTACCCAAAAGAGTATATCTATATCCTCCGAAGCTCGTCCTTCCCCGAGCGAGGACTCAGATCCTCGAGCGATTTGCGTAGAGCCCAGCGCGCGCTGGGATGCCATCCCTCGTCATTCAACGTCGCACGTATTTCCAGCCGCGCGTTTTACGTTAGCCCTCCGACCGCTGGGAACTGGACGGCGCTTTTTCCATGCTGCATTAATGAGGGAGGATGACAGGAGCGATCTCTCGTATGACGAATAGGCTGATGAAATTTTTATATGCGCGCGCACGAAGTGAACCATTGTTCGCGGGGGATGGGGAATTCCGAGGTTATAGGGAGGTGCTAGTTTAAGTTTGGAAATCATCACATTTATTGAGTGCGGGCTTTTTGGTTTCAGCTTTTGGTTCAAAAAGTAAAAGCACGTCACTGACGAAGAATGATTCCGTTAGCTGCTTGCAAACGAGAGGTAAAGATTTTGATACCATTAACCTTTCGTGCCACAATCCACGATTAAAAAGTTATTCACGGTACTGTAAAACGTAGGTGAATTGAAAGAGTATTTTACCGTTAAATTTTCACGGCGTATTCAAAATTTTTCAATCATCCCAAACATTTCTATAAGGACCGACAAAAAATGACACAAGAATCCACTTATCTCCCAACGACATAATCACTGCACCGACTATCCAAATCATGCCGGCTCTCGAGTCCTAAAACAAGTTTTCAGACATTCGAACACTCGACCGAATAGTCCGTAAAAGAGGAGGCCTTAATTTTCATAATGAGCGATTGCCAGCACGGAGTAGCGGCGATACTTGTCCCGCATAAACTAACGAACGCTAACCGGGCGACAAATAATTATTATCCGAGGTAGCGAGCGGCGCTAATTGGTTATCGGTGCGCTTTGGAAGCAGGCGACAAGAGCTGCTTTTCGTTTATTGATCGAGCTCGGGAACGGTCCGAGTTTCGCTGAAAATGCTGCAAAGATTTCGTGTTTCGTTTACGCTTAAATGACAAATTATTTCGTTATTTAAATAAATTTGAATTGAATTTCCACCAAGAACATAACCTTGCAATATACGATTGAATAAAGTCGAAAAAAAAAAAACAAAAAAAATGACCAAATAATTTTTGTCGAATACAGTAGAAACACGGATAAAGCGATAAAGAATCAAAGACAGAGCCGATTAGAGGGTAAAGAAAGGGCATATCGAGCTCGGGAATTTATCGCGGTAAACAAACTCGATATCTTCTCGGCCGATCGAGCGCGGCCCCCGACTCCCGTGTAATTCGAGAGCCCCGTCGGCTCCGTTCGAGTGACTGAAGAGAAGAGGCAGGGCTGCCCTCCACCTGTTGTGTAGTCCTGGAAGCATCAGTAGCCGCCTCTGACCGGGAAGCTGTACATGCTCGTGCCGGTCGACAGTTGCCAGGCCGATAGGTACTTTCACTCACTTTTTCTGCCTGCCTTTCTTGCTTCGTTGAAAAACTTGAGCTGGGAGAGCTTTGATTTTTGAAATAATGCGAACGAGGTTAAATCATTCGACAAAGTTTTTAAAGCTGTGCCAATTCCTGCAAAGTGTATATATTTGCAGGAATTCGTAACAAATTCGTGCTTCTTCGTTGTTCACTTTAAAAGAATTTTTATTTCGTAGCTTAAGTTTGACATCGGAAAAATGAGAAATTTCTTTTATATAAATTTTTGCTTATTCCAGGATGCTGTGCTATCCATCGCCAATGTGCGCGCCGTGCGGGCCAGTTTGCGCCAACATCACGGCCGAAGGGATGGTCGACATGTGCGGCAACACCAACACGAAGATTTGGACCAATAAGAATAATTCAAACTATTGCGACGTTCCGAGGTCGATTTGCGGGCCGAACCCTTGTGCCCCTTGCGGGCCTTGCGGCCCTGCCGGGCCAGTTTGCGCCAACATCACGGCAGAAGGGACAGTCGACGCATGCGGCAATACCAACACCAAGATCTGGACGAATAAGAACAACTCGAGCTATTGCGGGCCAAACGCTTGCGGGCCGAACCCTTGCGCCCCCTGCGGGCCTTGCGGTCCCGCCGGGGCTGTTTGTGCCAACATCACAGCAGAAGGGACAGTCGACGCATGCGGCAATACCAACACTAAGATCTGGACGAACAAGAACAACTCGAGCTATTGCGGGCCAAACTCTTGCCTCCCCTGCGGGCCGAACCCTTGCGCCCCCTGCGGGCCTTGCGGTCCCGCCGGGCCAGTTTGCGCCAGCATCACGGCGGAAGGCACAGTCGACGCATGCGGCAACACCAACACCAAGATCTGGACCAATAAGCTGAACGGTGCGGGATGCCCACCAGCCATGTGCAATCCTTGCGCGCCAGTTTGCGCGCCAGTTTGCGCGCCAGCTTGCCCGCCGGTTTGCGGGCCAGGACCGCCAGTTCGCGCCAGCATCACCGCAGAAGCCGCGGTCGACGCGTGCGGCAACACCAACACCAAGATCTGGGTGAACAAGAACAACGACGCAGGTGGCTGCTTCCCGTGCGCGGACCCGTGCGGTCCACCCGTTTGCCTACCAATTTGTCCACCCAGCAACTACTCACAAGCCATATGCGGACGCAGGAACGGCCTGGATCCCACATACGCCGAGATGCGAGGTGCGAGGAAATTTGACTACTATCCCTGCAACACCCTAATTCCCCCATTGCCAAGAGAGCGCTGCACGAAATTTCCATTTTACGACATCATGTCGAACGCTTCCATTCCAGGATATGTGCCGAAGCAACATTGTCCCAGGAATATCCCGGAGAAGAGGGTCAATAGGTACAAGGCGTGCGTCAACAGGAGGGACGGCATGCAAGACAAGTGCGACCCGCTCACTAAGAAGGCCTTTAGGAACAGTTGCTTCAAAAGAACTTGTTAGACGATTGCTGTTTTGTAGAAATTGTTGTTTTCTTGTAGCGAATTAACAATGCGATCTCTTTTCTAAACTCAAAATTGTACATTCCTTTTCTAAGTCTTCTCGGACGTTTTGCTGTGTTGGTGAACATAAATGTAAAAAAAACAAAGTGTAATAAAAAATGTGTAATGTGGAACGTTAAACAATGAGGCCTCGTTTACTTATTTCCCTGATCATCGGTTCGAGAAGAAAGTAACGTTTTAATATAAATTCTTAAAAACGAACTTTACTCAATTCACCTACTTTTACATTATCGATTACGTCGTCAGCTCTCGACTGAAAACTTTATAAATACAGTACTGTGAATAATTTAACTTGAAAATAATCGATCTGCTCTATTTTTCTTTAAATATTTCATCGAACTTCAGAAGCGGTGCCCGCAATGCCCGGCAAAAAAAATGCACCAGCATTCATCGACGACCAAGAACAACTGCGCAGGCAAGGCTCGAATTCGGCCAAAGAGAATCTGCGTTAAAAAATCGGAGGCGGAGAAGCAGGCCGATGAGCTGAAGAAGATTAAGTCGCGGGAGCTACATGCTGGTGTTCTCTACACAGACTGCGACTGTTATCGCAGGAACGGCCTGCAGGAAGACTGTCCACGGGATCGTTGCGCAGGTTACTATACGTTAATTTAAATTGGACTTTTCAATTGCAAATAGAATTTTAGTAAGCAATAATCAATAGACGTTTGGTTCTGATAGTAATTCTTTAACTAAAATAAAATGTTTTCTACAAGACACCTAGGTTTCTTCGAGCAACGGCATCCAAACAACAATCTAAATAACAGCGCTAATATCCCCCGTTATCTTTGCAGCCGACAGAAGTAAATGTCTAATATCACCGTGGCCAAAATGCGAGATGGGTATCTACTACCGAAAAAAATGGGCGGAACTGGACGCGCGGCGGAATCGCTCTAACGAGAAGCAGTACTGCGTGCCTTTCCAATACGACCTAACTCGTCGGTACGTGGACGATGAACAAGAGGAGGAGCCGGAGAAGAAAAAAGAGCCGGAGAAAAAGAAGAAAAACTCCTGTTGATCAGAAAAGCTCCGCAGAGCGACAATGGAGTCCGACCATTATTGCCACCAAAAAAATTGGATATAGCTGAAATTTGATTAGGTTTGTTTCCCTACACTTGTCTTGATCCTGATGATTCTACGATGTAAAACGATTCTTTTTCTTTCAGTTGAATGCGTCAAATTTTCGTGTTTTTCGATTCTTCTGCATCAATCTTCAGTGAAACTTAAAAGTATAAATAAACCGTTACAATTAAGCTTTAATTTGAATAAAAAATACCAACAATTGCGTCTCGTTCTAAGAAAAATACATTCTGTAAATCGATTGAAGCTAGAAAAATAAACAGCTTTCTTCAATAATCGCGTGAATTCTATTTGTGACACGTTTCGGTATGCGCGCACCGGCAGACAAGGAAAAACAAACTCCATTTTCCTGGCTCGACGAGCAGGAAGTCGTCTCGCTGCTATCGAAAGCACCGCCAGCTTTGGATTCATTCCAGAGATTGTGCGAGAGAAGAAAAGTTCGATAAATATTTCGCTTCGATGCGCGCATAGAACGACACTGGAATCTTTGAATTCTTCCTCTTGCTCATTCTGAAATTCCCACTTAATCCTTTTATATTATTTGCATCTGCGGAATTACCTTTTTTTCATTCCTTAAATTCTACCTTATTTTACAAAGATTCAAACAATTCATTTTCTTTGTAAAAATTATTCATTCTAATTTATAAAGTGTTCGTTGTACGTAATACTGAACAGTCATAAATTATTCCCCTAAAAATAAAGTAACTCTTCTAAAATTAAAATCCACAAGTGCACATCCCGAACATAAATCAATATCCCCCATTCAGGGTCTATTTTTACCATCATTGTCGTCGAGCACGAGAACCCAGCATTATTCGGCAAAGAATTCACGCTGGCCCAGCTGAATTTTTTTGTCAGGCAGAAGCTCAGCCAGTGCCATGAGAGAGGCCAGCAGCAGTGGCAAAATGCACGGAAAAACGAAGAGGACGTGTAAAGACCACTCTATCGGTGAGGACGCTCAGGATGGACTTAGAGCTGCATGCAATGCCGTTAACAATGGAGAGTGCCATCGTCTACAGGCGAGTCGAGTACATTAGGCGCCGCGATAAAGTAGCTGCGGTCGACGTCTTCGGGAAGAAAAACTGGTGTCAAAAATCACTTTGGCCGCTCGTTCAAAATTCAGGTTTTGGGGATAACTTTTTGTCGGCTTGGGTATTTTGATAAATTTTAAAGTGAACGATTAGAGAATTTTTTAAAACACTTTTAGTGAGTAAAGAAAATCTATTATTAGGTTTGTTTGGTATTTTAAGAACATTAATATTTTTATAGTTTATATGAGGCATACTGTGTATAGGTAAAAAAATTAACATGCAATCTGGTCACTCATGTATGCCCTTAATTTGCCATTTAGCGATGCAGACGTCCTAATTAGTATATTCAATTATTTAGAGCAGCATACATGGACTAATTAGTACATGGCATAATTATACAGACAAAATGAGCTTCAATGCCTCTGTATAATTTGCACATCGATTATTTAGACTGATTTACTCTAATACTTTCAAAGCTTAATTTATATGCAGCAGTTAACGAAAAAAAGATATTAACTTTCTTAAAAAAAAAAAAAACTCCAATTGTTTTTATTATTTGTTACTATTACTTAATTTATTTCTGTTAAAACGATCACTATGTAAAATTTCGCGTCCTCTTCTTCCATTCTTTTAAAAGTACCGTTTACAAATCTAGCCCCATCCATCTTTAAACGCTTACAAATAACATCCGATAGCAATCGACGTGCAGCAGCGCTAAATCAAGTCTAAAACCACAATTAACCCGATCGTCGAGGTCTAATAACCTTCCGATCGTTTCCCGCGTGCACACATTGTCTCCTCCCGCGTCTTCGGCCGATGAACACGCGAGATGCATTAGAAACGAGTGGCACCACACGGGTTTATATCGCCGGCGAATCGGACAATGGCCGAGGTGTAAACGGACAGGAAGTAACGGGACGGGACTCTCTGCGGCCGCGGCGATCGTCGTGCGGCTTCCGGCGCATTTGCATGGCGGCCAACGCCGTCCGGCTTTCGGCTAGCGGCTCTCCTGCGAAACGCGCGCCGGATTTTTCGCGGAGTCTTTATTTGCGCGCGGGGGATTTACACTTCGGGATGCCCCGCAGGAAATTTATGTCGAAAAGAGCGAAGTCCGCGCGGGTCGAGGAACGCTTCCTTGTACTTTTCATTAATGATTGAAATACAGTCGGTGCAGGATGATTGTTTATGGGTGCTGGGTTCTGGTAATGAATATTTACTAGGCGTCGGGTCGGTCGGCTAATAAGAATGGACGATCTAAGCTGTAAAGAAGTACTTTAAATTCTTGCAATACTTCTAAATAAATAAATATCTGTTTGGTTTTAGATTCACGTAAAAAAGGTATTTTAAATTTTGGTTTTTAACTTTGTTACTAGACTAAACTAAATGTGAGACCAAACGATAAAATACCAAGAATATTGATAAGAATGCAATATATACAATAGATACAAATTTTCAGGTGAGTCATCATTGCATGCAAAGGAGTAATAGATAGTCAATTCTATGAAAACGTGTATTGATCACGTATTGACCATTACAATAACTGTTAAAAACAAAAGAATGAAGAGTTCAAGAACCATCTATATAGTATGCAGCATCTTAGGCAAGTGGTAAATATAAATGATGAACTTGCATAATTAATCTTTCCGATCGTCAGATTGATGAATCATAAAATGTGAAAAATCGCAGGCAACATGCTGGCGATGCGCCATGAGTGACTTGGAGATTAACAGAGAGACAAGCGAAGAAAAACGCCAGTTTATTATATGCTAAAGCCTTTAAGCGAATTTTTCAAACGTATCGTAATAACTATAAAAAGAAAATACTCTCCATACTGCAATCAGCGGCGTTCGCGACCGCAGGATTCTTGCAGAATCTTTGACAACCAGTTGGTAAATTGCCCGCGACGATCCCTTAAAAGTATCCTTCGAATAGCAGCATAAATCAAACCTCCCTTTCAGCTCCGCGCATAATTCGATACCGCAGCCCCGGTCGCGATAGACGTAAAAACCCGAGAATACCAACTGGCGTCCGCGATAACGTTACCCCGTCTGTGCTCATTAGACTGAGGCGCGCAACGACAGTTCCACATTGTCGACTTGCATAAGCCAAGTTCTATTGTTACCGGGCGGTAAGGCGATAGACAACCGCGCGCTTGAATCATCGGCCGGTGCGACTCTCGAGTTACCCTCCCCGGAGGGGGACAATCGCTCGCCCACGACGTTCTTTTTTCCCCGGCATTCGTAGGAAAATATCGAGTGACCGGCGATTCAGCGGGAAAAGAGATACGTAGGCCCGAGTCCGAGCGCGAGTAAACAAGGAGATGAAGCGGCCAAGTCTCGAGGGTCAGGGACTCGCGGGCTGGTCAAGAGCGGCCGCAGGTAGTTCCATTAGCTGGCCTATTCCTCGAGTTTTTATACTTTTTGTACGAAGCGAGAGGTCGTTGATGCCTCTTCCTTCCTACACGCGCCCGCGACGTTTTGCTCCTTTTCCGGTATCGGGATTATCTCGCTTTAATAAGGCTGCAGATCGGGAAAGACTCCTCGACGGCTTTCTTTTTCGAGTGAATCTTTTTTAGGGATCGCGCCAAGGGAAACTAATGAGGCTACGAAATATTAACGCGCGCCGAGCTTTCCGACGTCATTTTTTACGTGAGAGGCGTTAATGATTCTCTTTTTTTTTTCTGATGGGGAGGTAAAGCCGATAGATGCATCACAATGATTTAAGGCGAGATTTATGACATGTTACGTTGTAAGAATACTTGAATATCGTATATATTAGGATCTATAATAAAGTTCATTGATTCAAGTAAATATTTCTAAAAAAAAGTTAATTGATTTAAGAAATTAAGACCTGATGGTAGTTTCTCTAAAATCGACGAAGCTCGTGTTGGTGCTCGGAAACTCTCCGCGAAGCGTAATTTAACCAAGACTCGCGATAAAATCGCACGAAAAAAAAAGTCAAGAAATTACAATAATAAAAATCCAATTTAAATCCCGCGCACGAAAGACACGGGAAGATTAGCTAGAATAGGCCGAAAAAATGCATAATTCCATCATGTAGCTTTACCGCGGCGAAGATAGTCAGGCTTCAGGCGTAAAATCCAAGTTTTTTGCCGCGGCTCTCTCGGCACGAAGCTCTCTCTCTCTCTCTCTCTCTCTCCTCTATACATCTCCTCGGTGCACGCGCGCATGCAGGACCCCGGCAATAAAGTAAGGAGCAGCGAGATAAAAGTACAAGCAGCGGGGAAAGACAGCTGCGAGCGGCCGCGCGCGCGCGCACGCGCACTCCGAGCAAGAAAGCCCATGTGCGAAGAAGAAGAAGTACGCGGCCGGATCCTCCGGGAAATAAGCGCCGCTGTATATACCTCCGTACCTACACGTCGTATACAAGCGAAGAGCGGAGGAGAGAGAGAGAGAGAGAGAGAGAGAGCCTTCGGCCGATGATACTCCGGGCGAAGAAGAGAAACGCCGAGGCTAAGCACGAGAGAGCGGATGGTATAGGCAAAGGAGAGAGAGGAAAAGGAGCTGCAAGGAGAGTCGTGTAGCGGGGAAAAAACGGAGAACAAGAGCTCGAAATAAGGATGGTATAAGAGGGCGGACGAGGAGAAAAATGGCCGCTCGCCAGGAGGAGAAATTCATGTAAAGCGGGTCAATGAAAAAAGGAGAGAGCCGACCGCCGGGGGGGAAGAGATGCGCCCGCTGACAAAGGGGAGTAGGAGGTAAGCGACAAAAGGACCAGCGGAAGGTGAGAGTGAAGTCGGAAAAGTGGGAGGGGGACGCCCGAGTCGGTGCATAGAAGATAAAAGGGAATGCGACTGGAATGAATATGGTATCGTGCTTCTGAAAGCGTTTAAACTTGGGAACGGCGAGACGGTTCGCGTCCTATTTTTGGAATATTATTAGCTGGCTCGCAGATGAAAACACTCGAATACCGGGGCTTTATTAAATTAGAAAGAAAGCGGAGGTTCGGAGGTACGAAAGTGAATGCTTACTGAGGTCTGAGTTTATTAAACTCGATAAACTTAGTTCACGAGTCTCATAGCTGTTTTTTATAATATTTTATCAACTCTAATAAACTTTCGAAGCACCGAGCTTAGAAATAAATTGAAAATTTTACATCATTTTAAAATATAAATAGACTGCATCGTGTTAAAAAAATAAGTTGCCATTATTGAAAATTATTCCAAGTCTAGCTTGCAGTTAATAAATTTACTTGTAATAGGCCGCAGAAGAATGAACTACTTTGCCTCTCACGCAAGAGGCATAAAATTTAAAAAGTTTTGCAATTCAAAGGAAGATTTATGCGCTTGTTATTATAGTGATAACTCATTCTGCAGTCGCCTAATAATATACCTAAATGATTTTGCATACTTAGATCGAGTTTCTTACACCTAAACACAAGCCTTCTCTTTTCAGCTGGCAGCTCCGCAAAAAAAACAAATCTTTCACAACAAATCAACGATAAACCCATAAGCAGTCCCTTCAATTTTCAGCATAATCAAAGGAGAAATCGCCCGATAGAAGAAAGTCAGTCCCTTTCTCCCGGCAATTTCCGAGCCATATCAGCAAATAGGCGAAAGCAACGGAGAAAAGGAAAGCCCCGCGCAGAATAAGAGAAGCAGAAAGAGAGAGTGAAGACAACGACGCGCGCCGAGTTGGAAGCCAAGGAGGGATGTGTTTATACTCCGCGGCGGAGCCGCGACTAGATTACGAGAAAGGGAGGAAGAGAGGAGCAGGCAAAGAGGAGAATAAGTAAAGACCGAGAGGGCCGAGAGAGAGAGAGAGAGATGGAAGTACGTGACTTTGCAACCGCAGACACGCTCGACTCGCGATGAGTTTCGGCCCGGCTGAAAAATGCGCCTGCGGGATTACACTCGCGGAGATTATTCCTCCTCGGCGCGCGGGGGGGAGGATCTACGCGCGCGAGAGCAAAATGACTCGGCCGAACGGTGAGCACCGCCGCGACGTTATCGCCGTTTCCGGGATCTCGCGCAAACGAGCGCGAGAGGGGGCTTTTTCCGACGAGCTGTGCTCCCGATGCAGCTGCTGCTTGATCCGGGGGATATTGTTGCGGCGTCCCCGGGACCGTCCGGAAATGGATGAAGCGCTTATTGCCGACGATCTTGATGGAGCTGTTGGCTGAGACGGTTCTAATATTCGCTGTTGTTTTTAGAAGAACCGGTCTAATCCAGTGAGTTTTTCAAGGCTGGATAGGAAGTCCGGCTTTGGACTGAAGAAGCAACTATTGATTATACGTTTGAGAGAAGCTCTTATACTTTCTACTTCTTGGCGAAGTTTGAAGATTATGTACTATTAATACAAGCCTGTACTATTATATACAAATTTTACTTCAAATTAACGGTTCAGTTTCGCGATATCAAATGTTACGTTAATGATACATCGGGTGCATCCCTCAACCTCCACAACAATTTTGTTCGGACTCCGTTTATGTGAAAGTTAATCTGAAGTGGTTCGTCATTAAATTATCTACCTCGCAAGCGTTCCAGCCTATTAAAACCAATAACCCATTTCGATCGGAAACCCTTAAAATTCACGGACGATCTGCGCTCGTTAACACAGCCGAAATCCCGCCTCTCTGCAGCCGCAAACGACAGCCAACCTCAAAACCGATCCTCCGCCGAGAGTTACACCGGCAGCGTCTCGAAGCTGTATATGCATCTCCCCCGATCAAACCGATTACGCGCACTTTTTCTCCGCGACTCGAGTAAAACTCAATCTAGTCGAGCGCGTCTAGGCAGCACTTGTAACGATCGTCTCGTCATTGCGCGCAGGTCTATAAGTACATGGCGGAAGCGGCGCTTGAGTACTTCATCGACGTCGAGGATCGATCGGTGTGCCGCGTGCTTCCACGCACACACATGCATACGCACGCGCACATACGTATACACTCGCGGCGCGCGCGCGAAGGGGGCTACGACCTTTCGAGTTTATGACTCACTTGATTTAAGGGGAGAAAAACGAGAGAAAAAGAGCGGTGTACCACCTCGGCTCCGACAAAGTAGTTACCGGCGCAGTTTAAACCGCGGCTAGAAAGCAAGCCAGTTTCTCTTGCGTAACGCAGCCGAGCCGAAAAGCGCGTTTAGCGAAACAAAGCGCGAGCAGCAGCTGCCGCCGCCGCCGCCGCTGCGTTGCCCTTCGTGGATTCCTGTACTTTTACTTCGGCTTTTTTCGAGGTGATACTGTGGGTTAAGGCGAGGCGAGCTGGCTCGGAGAGGGGGGGAAAGAGGTGTAGCGCCAAGTGTGTTGCGCAGAGATCGGGCTCGATGGTGATAACGAGACGGTTTAATTGGATAATTCTGGTTATGTAAAAGGCTTTGTGTCAATGAAATGCAGCGTGAATTTAATCGCTCTCGAGCTCGACCGCTGTAATGTATGATTCCGAGAAAGTACAATGATAGCATAAAGGGATAATTGACTGCAAATTTTTTTCACGTTACCGCGGGTACTTTATAATATACTTTATATTAAAATAAATTTGAATGCATTATTGTGCTCTTGACCAACGGTAACGTTTTGCATTATATCAGCTTTATGGTTTTGAACGCATATTTTCATGTATTTAAGCTCTAGCCGTTGGTTATGAAACGGCGGCACGCAGCATATTACTTTTACTTTTAGTCTTTGTTTAAATAATTGTTAGTTGTGGAATGATTTCGACAATAAAAACCAAGTATTTCAGTACTCTCGATGTCGAACTGTTACATATACAGGCGCTGTTTTTTTAATTTCATAATTGTATTTAAAAAACAGTAATAATTATATTTAAAAGCGTTGTGCAAAGATGGATAAAACCCTTTAGCAGCGTTAAAAAGTACGTAATAGAAGATACTTAAAAAAATTAAAATCTCATTCGTCCATTACAATCAACTCATCTAGAACTCGCCCAAGAAGTTACGGAAGAGTATTAGTAATCAAATTACTATCTACGCACCGATCAGGATACCTATTATTAATTCAATACCACGCGTCGAACGGACGAAAAAAAAAAGGAAGCAATTTTCCTAATCTATACGTCCGCGTAACAGCACACCGCGCGCCAGTATCGGTCCCGCGCGATCTGCCAAATCAGCTCGGTACCCAATAAATCATCATCCTTTACAAGCCTTCCTCAAAGGCCTCGGCTGAAAAAAAGGCCTACTTACACGCGGGTTCCCAAGTAATTCTCTCCCCGCGGTCCGCGGTCGCTGACCCCCGCGCCGCGGTACGGAAAAGCGTCTGTATATTACGAACGCGCGGCGCGGCGAGTCAAGGGATGTGCGCGCCTGCCGTTAATGGCGAAAGAGCCGCGCGGCCAGGAACAAGCTCGGCGCCGTCATCGCGGCCCATTATATTCCGGAGGACGGACGCCCCGCGCCCAGATTACGATCGCGAGCGTGCTCGAGTGTCATCGGCGAGAGAACCTGCCCTCTCTCTCTCTCTCTCTCGGACGCGTGCAGCGCGCGAGAGGCTCTTTCTTGCGCCGCGGTATTGATTATTAATGGCTCCGACGGTGTTTTTGAGCGGCCTGGCTCAAGCTTTATAGCGGCGTCTTCTTCTCGGGCGGAGGAGGAGACTGCAGACGGCTTTTTTGCTCGACGGCCAGGATGGAATTTCAGGTATTTGGCGGATGAGGACGTTGAGGGCAGCTCGGGATTTTCGATGACTTTATTGAGATGACAAAATGCATAATTAACGAGGAATAGACAAAATAAGAAGTTTGAAAAATATTTTTGGCGTTAAATATTATTACAAATATTCATCAATTGTTCAATGTACTAATATATATTCTAGAGCGCATTGCGCACTCTATGCCTTACTAGTTTAAATTCCGGAATATATAAAAGAAACTTTTGAGGTGAGAAATATTCAAATCTGATAATTTTAAATGCAAACAAAATTTTTTAAATAATTTTATATGTAAACTACTATCACTCTTTTCAGTCATCACTTTTTAAATGTACGCGTACTAGATTTCCAGTAAATAAATGAAGTCCTTTTTAGTTTCATACATTCTACAATAGAGGCGCCACTTTGCAGTCTACAATTCTTTACCCTGCGTCGATCAGTAGAATCCTGCCGGTCGGTAAGAAAGGTATCTTTGTTGCCACATGCGGCTGGTCGGTAATAATTACCACATGATAACTCGTTCATCTTTCCGCAACTGCATTTTTTATTCTCAAAAACTCTATTCTTCATTTGATCATTCACTGCATGCATCTTAATTTCGTTAAGCATTTAGTCCAAGTGTCGATGCAAATAAGCTGCAATTCAAATGTAGCACGAAGCGGAATAATAAAAAGGCCAGACGGGGGGGAAAAAAAAGAGAGCAGCAATGAGCCCGAGAAGCGAAGAAAAGTAATTAAACGCTGGCTCGTAAATTTCATTTTTGCGTCTCGCGCGCGACATGCGCGAGTGGAGAGGATGTACAGAGCAAAACACACCGGCGAGCACATGTGCGAATATGAAGAGTTACATGCGCCAGTGAATATTTTTCGAACATCTCTCGCGTTAAAACGTCAAGCGAGACGTGCCCGAGAGCAAGCTTTTTTGCTGAATTATGCATTCGTTTTAAGTAATTTGATGATTATTTTTAAAAATTTTTAAATCTATTAAAAACATTAAATGTTATATTTATTTTTTTTTTGACATTGAAATTTAAAAATTTTCCTGCAAATGTATTTTCTCTGCATTTCCTGAGATTCCGAGAACAGATGAAGTCGGGTATTATTTTTGACCTGCAACTTGGAAATGTTAAGGAGCTTAAAAAATGTGAAAATTCCATTTTCAAAAAAAGTTTAATTCGAAACAAAAGATAATCTCTCTCGATAAATTTTTCTACAGTGTTTAAAATATAATCGAATTGAATTTGATGTCCTTAGTGTGTGTGTTGAAAGTTATTTATCAGCCTATAGAAAACGGTAGCTATTTGAATAATTGCACGTTACGTCAAATTATTTTGCAATTAATTTATACACCTTTGTAAAGATTATAGGTAGCTTGATAAATAGCCCAGAAAATAAGGTGGGCAGTAATAGTGTTTTGAATACTGGTTTTGATAAAAATTCTATGATAGTAATATGAAATCGGAAAATTTATGAGCGTAATAAATCAAAAGACGTATGTACTACAATTACTAACATAATCGTAAAATATTTTATGTCTTACTTAAGTATAGAAAAATTCGCTAGTCTGCATGATTGTGATTGATTTATTTACATAAGGTAAATTTCGTTGGTAAGATTTTTTACATAAATTTTGATCGAAGGCATTCGTTAAATAATAATACAATAATTACATTTACTCAAGGTTTTCTAAATATACTTACATGACTAATTGATTGAATGATAACTTTGTAGAAATAAAGAGAAATCCTTGACCTACATTAATTTCTTTACAAAAGCAATGATTCGTAATTTTTATTATTAAAGTATTGATTTTTTTTGTAAAAATATTCATTCCTGGTTAACGTATTTCATGCTCAATGCATCTATTGATTTATCATTATCGATATAAAGATAAGTAATTTTTTATAAAACGATATAAGCACATATAAAATAAATCTTTGTAAAACAGAATTATTTTCAAAACATTATTTTTACTATTGGATTTAAAAATAAAAAATTAATTACTTCAAGCAACTTATATCCTGACAAATACTACCTTTTCATCGCATTTAAACTCTCGCGTCTTTTCTGGTCCGCAAAACTGCGCTAAACCATGCCAATCCCACAGCGAGGCAGCAATGCAGCTCGCAAACAATCCAAAACGATCGCAAATCTCTCGTCAACGTAGCCCGGTCCCTTAACGGCCGGACGAATTTCGGCGTCTGGAATCCGTGTCGCGTCTATTATCGTCTCCGATCGTTTCCCGCTGAAAGAGCAAAAAAAAAAAGGGCCGCGCAGACGCGAGCCTCGCGATAATGAATCTGGCCCGCAGAAGGCGGAACCGACGACTGCATGCACGCGCACACACACGAGCTTAACGATCTCGTCGAAATCGGCCCGCTCTCGTCTATTTCGAGGCTGTTGCCGGCCATTTTTCTCTCGCTTCGAGTGGGCCTCCGAGTCTAAATGGGATTCCAGCGGAGAGCTTTACCGGCCCGAGTGAAAACGAGAGGAGGGCCGAGCTTCGCGTGTGTCAAGAGGAGACTGGCTTCGCTCTCTGCACCGCCGAGGGGAATCATTGGATTTTGAAAGGGAGAGTGAGGTTGCGAGAGCTTTTGTCGGTTTTATTATTTTTTTTTCTCTGTTTCGAGCTTAATGTTGTAACGTATATAAAGTGTTGAGTTTATGGGTCATAATTTATGTAAAAGTCTAGGTTTAGTGAGTCACGATGTAACAATCGTAGAGGTGCTAGTTTATCTGAAAGTGTTTTTATTTGCTTAGTCTATCTTAATGACCTATTTTTACTTTTAGATTGCAGTCAAGTTGTCGGATAGTGATGCCTTATCTAACGTATAAATATTTCAATATCTATAGTACAGTAGAATATGAAAATGCATTCAGCTGAAATGAATGTAATGACGACATTCCCTCTAATAAATTCGTTTGCTAGAAAATAATCTTCAATTTAATAGATTAACTTCCTTTTCAATGCATCGAGGAAGTATGTATAATTCAAGCTTCCACATTTTTCGATTAAAAGTGATTTATTTTTTTTCTCTCGGCGGATTATTCTTGCGAGCACGTTTCCTCCCGCGACAGTTACTTTCCCGCGCGTTGGACGTTTTCCTCATTTCCTCGGCGTCATTACAGTCGAGTTGCTAAATGAATAAAAGAAATAAAAGAACTTTATACTTTTCCCGTGAGATTTCTTCGTGCCCCGTTGTCTTTGTGTATTGTTATTAGTTTTTGTAGAAAATTTAATTTTCAACGAAATTATTAATTAGAGCCAATAAACCTGAAAATAATTTAGTTTTTAAATAGCAGATTGAAAATTTTTAATAATAAAATAGTTACAGGTAGCTGTTATATTACGCCAGTCGAGAAAAACGGTCGCCTTTGAGAAATGAACAGTAAATAGTAACGAGTTCATTACTTCTTTAAAGACTTTTTTCTGATCTTAATGCTAAACGTTTTTATTTTCTTATGAGTCATGAAATATTAAAGTAATTTTTGCGCGCAGCATGGAATTTAACTGAAACGATCAGACAGCCTCGTACTAAAGAAAGAAAAAATTTTATTATGAACGTTATGGAAATACGTAATATCTATCTTAACTTAATTAATATTTTATGATATTTAAATGAATATTTACATTTTAATATACCGCCTCAAGAATGAATTGAATTTTTTTTTTTAATGTTTACTTCGAGTACATTATATTTTATCAAATTAATACATTGATGAATATTTTGAAATAATGATTCATTATATTAGTCATCCAGTGAAACGTCTTGTATTTTGCACAAAAGAATTAAATTTTATACTCTAATAGATTCATTAACTATTTATTTACCTTTGTATATACAGATTTAGGCAGATCTCTAAAATAATTCTTGCCCGTAACCGACGACTAATAAAAACCAAATGAACTATTGACCGACATTTTTACCACTTCCTAATCTCATAAAAATCAATAAAACATTTCACAAGTCATCCATAAACCTAAATCGAAGCGGCAGATTCGAGCCCAAATTCATACCGTTTACATAATCGTAAAAGGCAATCAGCTGCACTTAATTCGCCACTTACTTCCCACACAATCGCATCTTAGCCTTACGCAAACCCGGCCAAATATTTTCGACGAGCTTTTTTCGATAATTCTGTTCCGGCCGTTATTGCGGAGCGCCAATGCGGAGCTGCCTTCTTTTTTTTTTTTGTCCTCTCTCGGTGAGTCAACTAGGCGTCGTAAAACTCGGCGTTGCCTCAATAGAGCTCATTGTCGCTGCTTTGTGCGACGCCATCGGCGCGCCCGCGGACGCGATGATACGATCCTCGACGAACGGTCGAATCTGTCGCGGCCTCCGGTACTTATGCGACGCACGACTTCTCGCTTCAGCTTCGTTTAAGCTCTCGTTTAAGATTTTTTAACTACTCGGAAAACTGTGGGGCAAGAGCGAATGACAATTAATGATTGTAAAAGTCGGGCGTCTAATGATTAATATTATCCTAAGAAAGTTTATAAATGCTTAATTTTTAATTGCTAGCAAGTAATTGCGGTATATTTTATAGATAAAATTTATAGTGTGGTTATAAAAAATGAATCCCTCTATATCAACAACATAAAGTAAGAAAATAAAATAACGGAAGCTTTTAATTTAAAATTTAATTTAGTTTATTAAGAGAAATTAATTCATACAACATGACTCAGGCTTACATTGAACTGCGCAGAAAACTAAGTGATCTGTCCACTTGTAAGTTTCTTGGAAAGCCATTTATTATTTATAAATTAATTTTTCACAATCCGCATATAAATTAAAAAAAAAAATTTCTAATTTCCAGCAGATACTCCTTCCTCAAACGACAGCACCCTTTTCCAAGCTTAATAAACTCCCTGAAAACGCTCATCCCATACTAAGCAGGCCCGTTCCATCAATATTCCTCCTGAGAATCCCAACGCGAGAGAGAAGAGACTTCGCCCGTTCCTCCTGCGCCGACGACTTCCTCGTCCTGGCGCGGATAATACAGTCAGAGTCCTCGGAAATCTTACGCGCAGCGCAGCCCAGCGACTTTGGAGCCTTTTGCTCGCTGGTTTACGAGCCGTGCAGCCGCCGCGGGCCTGCAGCAGTGCATCACACGCCGGCCTGCGGCAACGCCGTCGAAGATCTGCATTGCAGCACCGCTGCCTCGACGTTTAATGCACGGCCTTCCCTCGCCCGGTTGACTGCGCATTTATCGTTTTCGCTCTGCTTCCGCACATTCCGCGCCTCTCTCTCTCTCTGCCTACCGCGCAAGTTCTGCCGCCCGGAGCTTTTGTGTGTGCGCGCGCGCGCGCGCGCGAGTTTTCGACAAGCGCGGCAGCCGAGATGGATAGTCCCGGCTTGTTATTTTCTATGCGCGAGCCGAGATTTATGAACTTGCCTGCCGTTTTGCCCGTTTCACTGCGGTCGGAGAATCAAGAGAGGCGAGAGAGAGAGAGAGAGGGATTTCGTTCGCGGGGAATTCAATCAGTAGCACCGGGGAATTTCTTTATTTATTGTTGGGGGCTTTTGAGCAATTTTCAAAGCACTCGATTTATATCGCGGGTGACTCGAATGCCGAGGCCGTTTCTAAAGCTTCCGCGTGACTTTATCGCCGCGGCCAGTATGTTTTCAGATACGCTTATTTTCGAGAATGAGATAATTATAAGAATGTAAGCCGATATAATATCCTGGTGGTAAATTTCTCGACCTAAATAAAATTGTACTTTTACACACTATCCCAGGGAAATGTCGTTTAAAATTCAACAAAGCCTTTAATTGGTCGTAAAACTTTCTCTCGAAAGTTTTAAAAAAAAAATTTTATTTTTTGGAGTGTCTCACCTTTTAAAAGTAGCCGTTATTTATTGTTGGAAGAAAAAATATGTCTCGTCTTTCAACTCACCTGAAACATAAACAAAGAAAATACGTTATAGTATTTTGCGCACAACATTTTAAAACTAAAGATACTTTATGTGCATGTCGATGAATAAATATCAAAATCAGATCTCAACTTTATAACAATCGTCAATAATTAATAATTTATATATCTATTTCACATTTTAACGTAAAACCCCCGAAATTTCCCGAAAAATTTCCGATGAGTCACCACACTCATCCCTCGAGCAGCAACTAATCACCCCGGCTACATAAATAAATCTCAAAGCTCCAGGCGGCACTGCCACTTCTCCCGTCTCAATCAATAAAGCGCGTCTTCGGCGACTTTTACCCCGCTCCTCGACGGGCCGAAAAGCTCCTGCTAAGGACTGGCTCGCGTCGAACGCGGGCATTCCTCGGACTCGTTTGTGCAAATAGAAGCCGGGCAGACGTGTCTGAAATCCCTAAACACGGGCAGCGACGTCATCGCGAAGCGACGGCTATTTTTTCTTTTTTTTATTCTGCGATCGCGCACTTTTTCACTCGCGGACTCGCCGGAGCGTGGGAATTAAGTGGCTCGCGGCTTTCAGGGACTCCCTTTATGGGCGATTATCGGCGATTCCTGCATTATGGATGAATAATGGCTGCTTGATTGAACTGGATTTATAAATTATTTATTTCGGCTTTTTTCGAGAGGACGAGTCGGGTTAATTACGGCGAATTAAGGTTCGGAAAAATTAAGGATATTAATTTCGCGAAATTAGGGTGATTTATTCATTAATTACGGTTTCGGGAGTAAAAATTTAAGCGAAGTATGAAAAAATGTAATACACGTTTTACAAATGCGGGGAAAAAGCATTCTTGAGGATAATGTCAACAGTTATTATAGAGTAATGCAAAAATAATGTAATAAATTTTTACTGCTGAAACGCAATAACTTTATATACTTTAAACAAATTGACATTGTTGATGGGAACTGGTAAATAAAGAAATCAAATTTTTTGAAAACGCAGCCTTCATAATAAATATATAATTCTATCCAAGTATTTCGTACGAAATCTTAAACCTATATATACTCTTACTTTCAACGCCATCTGTTCCAATTTCTCCCATCAATCTCCAAGATGCACTTCTCAAAATTTCCCCCGCCTCTCAACCAAAGCCTCTCTCCGCGAACCTCTTCAAACAAAACTTCAAAATCCCTCGCATTTTCTCGTCCAATATCCTCGGATACACCGTTCCCGACGCACATCCGCCTCGCGAGCTGTCGATCACTCGGTATATTTATAACGGCTCGTCGCGCTCTTGCAATCCCGATTGCATCCACCTTACGGCGGCCGGGGCTCTCCTCTCTTCCTCCCGCCGCGCGCAGCCCAGATGTTGCCAGCCGGTGCTCGCGCATAGCCGGTCAGTCGGTCGTGAATCTTTTCTTCTCGGGCTCCTTCGGCGGGGGCGGAGGTTCCTGCCGATGCTGAGGACGGGCAGATTTCTCTCCCGGGCGTCTAGGCTTTCAGGGAACTCGGGGATGCTGCGCTTGGATTCAGCCGGGTGGGAAAGAATCGAGCCGAATTACGCTTTTGTGGGGGTTTTTATGTTGCTTTGAGGGGGATGATTTCAAAGGTGGGCTTTCGTATGGGTTATTGTAGGACAAAGGTGGAGGGCCTTATTAATGATTGAAAGTGTATAAAGTCTCGTCCGGGTGCGAGAATAAAATATTGAGTGCATTTGTTATATTGCGACAAGAAATTAATGAGAGTAATTGATGATCAACTTGTACTACTTTCAATATTTTAATTATTTTAGCTCCTCGAAGTAGAACCATCGCTCATGCATCGTCTGCTAAGTGAAAGCGAAAAAGGAAAACAAAGAGAAACGCGCGGGAGGCAAATATAGATTCTGGTCGAGAAAGAAATAGAATGTGGAAATATTTGAAGATTGATTTCGAGGTGTTCTCCGGCTATTTATAAAGTTTGAAATATCCGTTTTCCATTATTCAAGTTTGTATCCTTCGGAAGGGAAAAACCCCCGCTTTGAAATTCCGACTGATAATACAATTACCGCGCTCGAGGGCATTAATTGGCTTATCCGAGAGATGTTCATTCGAGCATTCTGAAAACTACTCCTCCCCCTCTTGTACAGCGAAGCCGCTTGACGTTACAGCGGCGCGGCATTAATTATTCGACTCGTAAATATTCCGGGCTCCTCTCCTCTCTTTTTCCTCCCTTTGGCACATCCGACTCTTTTTAAATACATCCTTTAAAATCTCATCGCTTTAACAGGCCAATTACCCCTTTCCTTTTCGCTCGGGCGAGCGAAAATTCATACGGCGCGCGCGCTCCAAAAAAGCAAAGGCGACGCCGCGTCTTTGAGCTGTCGATATATAAGTTCCGCGGGGTAAACGAGAGGGAGAGGATACAGACTCTCCGCGCGCGCGCGCCGCGAGGAAGAAAAAGGACGCGCCGGGGGTCTTTGCGCGCCGGCAAATAATTGACAGTGAATGAAAACGGGCGGCAAGGTTACTACGGGAGAGGTTCAGGGCCATCGGTGTAATTATAATGTGCGCGTCTTTGCTCGCGCGAGCAAGAAAGAGAGAGAGAGAGCCAGAGAAATATGGGCGACGTGTCTTCTTCTCCCTCTCTCTCCCTCTCTCGTTTCTTGCCCCTTTTTTTTTGTTATTCGCGAGTTGTAGACGCGAGGCGAGACGAGAGAGAGGAGGTGGGAATTTTTGTTGCTTCGGCGCTGAACAAATACGATGTTGCGCGATACGAGTCCGGAGATGAGTTTAATATACGCCGCGGTGGATATGTTTCTTTTCTTTTGTTTCGACGAGCAGCTCCGCGGAGTGTTTGATGTTGATGGAGTGCCGCGGCTAATAAGTTTCTGCGCGGTGCGAATGGATTAAAGTGGTTTATGTAAAGAAATTATTTCATTGTTTCGAGGCTGTTTCGGCGGAATTGCAGATGAGCGTTGGAACGGTCGATTAAAGCTAAATTTATTTATTTGCGAATTTAAATTAATGAATTGAATAAGTATAAACAAGAGAATTTAGTTGTTAAATTCGTTGAATGGGAATGTTTATCGAGAGTCTCGCATTCAGAAAAAATTGTTAAGCATTATTAATTGGCAGTGAAAGAGGTTGGTCAATTGTACCTTTGATATACTTATTGTGCAACTACGACGCAATGACGACTGAGAATATTAACTATATGACTACGTAATTCATTCATCATTAATATCTGCACGTAATATTTCTTGTCATCAGCAGTGCAATCATCACTGGAATAGAATACATAATGTCCAAGACGGAATCTAAAATAAATGCTACTTTACATGATTCCAATTAATCTGATTAAGATACGTTAAAGACGGCTGCTAGACAATTACTGGTTTTTATTTTCTAATAAAATTGATAAAACACGTTTACGCGAAGACATACTCTATTTCTAAGAGATGTATAATGATCCGAAAGTAACGTTACGTTTTTAATCTAAAAACTGACTAAAAACTGGTTTAAAATTCCAGATCCAACGATTCCACCGCCAGTCGTAATAGTAAAATCGAGTCAATTAAATAATATCCGTTACGTAAGGAAAGACCAAATTCACTCAAACCCATACTCCCACCAAAGAGCTCAGATAAGGCAAACATCGCCGAAAGCACGGCTCGAGACTGAAAATCCGAAGCACCGCTACGAGGATAATTGTCGCGCTCCGACTCTCTAACGACCCGGAATGCGTTAATGCGATCGGTGTGCGCGCCGCGGCGATTGAACGTGCCCCCCTCCCCCCTTTGGCGCGGGGCGCCATCGCGACTCGTTGTCACGGCGGCGCATTCCTCGGCGCGGCGGCCTTCGGCCGGGGAGCTTTTTGCCCGGCGCCCGGATTTTTCCGCGGCCGCGTGTTGTGCCGCGCTGCTATTTAGACGGCTCGAGGAGGCTGCCGCCGCCGCCGCTGCTCGCGTTTTTGCGCCCCCAGGCGAGTTATTGGATTTGGCGCTAAATTGCCGCTCGTAATTTCTTTTGGGATTCTCGCGACTTCGCGTGCTTAGTCGAAGAGAGAGAGGAACTTTCGAATGGGTTGTAGTATTTTTAGCGCTGGAATTTTAAGTTGATCGGTTTTTTTTGCTGCCGCCGCTGGTGTTCGGGAATCGGATGATAAACATTCTGACGAAAATGCATTATTGCCAACATCCCGCGGGCTTTTAATTCGATTTGATTTTTTAGGCTTAATATTGCAAGTAAGAAGCGACATTTACAGCCGCGTATTACCAAACCGTAAAAGCTCTTCTTAAACTGCCAAGCAATGAACCTTCCCGGCGCTCGCGATCATTCCTGGAATGTCAAACGATCGATAAAGGTGTCAACTAAAAAGCCGCATCCGACCGTAACTCCCGCAATTCCCTTCCTCGAAACTACCCCAGAAGCCTAGCCGGCTCTAAAAAAAAGCTCCTGAACTACTCCAGCAGCCACAACTCTTCCGTTCCCCCCGTTTTTGCCCTGCGAAGTCGCGCGCACACACACAGCTCACCTACAAATTTTACCGGGGTAATTTTGCGTAAAACACCGCGGAGAAAGAAAGGCGCCTCTACGACCGAAAGCAAGGAGGCAAACCGATCCGCGCGCAAGAGGCAATTTAATTACGAAGCTCGGGGGCTTCTTTCCCCGCGCGCATAATGAAGAGATGCGCGGCAGAGGCCCGAGCGCCGCCGCCGCCGCCGCGATTCATTACGAGAAGAAGTACAAAACGCACGCATTCCAGAGGCTCGAAGTTAACGACTCGGCCGCCGCTGCCGCCGTTTTGTGTAACGCGAGGCGGCGGCGGCGGCGGCCGCGGCTCTTACGATGCGGTTATAAGGCGTAATGGATGTTTCGAGGAAGCACCGGGGACCGGGACGGCCGCTTTGCTCGCGGGAAAAGGCGCGAGAGGAAAAAAAGGGGAGAGCGATGCAAATGCGGAGAGGCTATCGGAAGAAGGAATTTTTAGGGGTTGCCTCGGTCGGGAATGCGGGCGAGTTTTTCTAACGGACGAGAGATTCTTGAATTTTAAAGCGGGGCCTTTGGTTGATTTTTTTCTTTTTTATTGTTTTCTTTGATATTCGCAGGAGCTTATGTTGAGATAAGTGAATTAGCAAAGTAGGTAACTGTATGTGCTTTCGTGTGACATGCGCTCAATTAAATTAGCTGCGTGCTTGATTTGTGTAATAGAACCATAAATTGCTTATATTCAATTTATGTTGATGCTATCGTAAATCTGCTTTCCGAGGATAATATAACGGTTGGAAACTTGATTTTGCACGTATTTCCGAGCAACTTGAAAAAGTAAGTTAAACGAGTAAAATAACGGATTGGTATAAATGAAAAAAATAGAAACGTGAACTTCATGCTTTTGATTGCTCATTACTGCGGGAACTGCAAATTAACTATCAAAAATGTACAGTAGAATAATTTGTGCGCTGAATTTAGTATGGTGAATTGCTAAATCAAATATTGAAACTACGATTATTAATCGATTATGTTAATTTTATTCCTGTTAAATATTTATCAAATCTGTTAATTTAAATAACAATTTATTAAGATTAATTGAGTTAAACTGTAAATTGTTCGATAAAAATCTTTTAAAAATTTCTATCAATCCTCGAACATGTTTTCAAAAGACAATTTTTTTTTTACAAAAAATATCTCCGTTTATCACTCCCATTTCCCACTACAATAAGAACTATAAAAAGCACAATGCAGCACAATCTAACCTCTGACCGGTCTTATCCTCAGCCGCATCATCTCGAGCAGAGCATCTCTCTTCTCTCCTCTTCCGCTCACAATGTCCTGTGTCGCCGGGCAGGGGGGAGGGGGCAAAGGTCATAAACCGCAGGCCATTGACAAAACTGTCGCGGACACTGCTGCTGCACCTCGCGTCGGCAAAGTCTTTTATACACGCACTGCAGCCGCGACGGAAGCTGGCGCGGGCGCGCGAACACACACGCCGGCGAAGCGAGACAACGACCGACTGATCGCAGGGCGAGAGAGAGAGCAGCGGCAGGGCTGAGAGAGAGAGAGAGAGAGAGAGAGAGCGGGTTGCCGAGCCGCTTGTTCCGCGGGAGGAGGAGAATGGAGAGGAAGCGGAAAATGCGCCGCCTTTGTTGGTAAATAGAGGGAGGATTGCTTTTTGTCGATAGTTTTCGGGAGGCTGCAGTGTGCCGGGAAAACTTTCGGCGTTTGAGTCGAGACCATATTTTGGAGTTAGAGCTTCAGTTTCGCGGCCTTCGGTTAGAAATTTGAACGTAGTTTGCGGTTCAAGTGCGCGCGGAATTCCGCGAATTCGTAGATTACTTTAAGAGGCCAATTATGTAAGTGTCAAAGAATCGTCGGAGAATTGTCCTTTTGAAATTGAATGCTTTGTCGAGCATGAAAATATTTCCTGATTTGAATGGATAAGGTTGTGCTTGGCAGCACTTCGAGTTCGTTTAAAATTGTCAAAAAAAAAATTGTTATCCTTGGGGGATCAAAAAAATTTGTTTGGTCGATTGCACATTGTATCAAGCCGATTTGGTACAAAAACCTGGCGCTTATCGCTTCAATATTCAGATTTACACTCGTGTTTAAAAGACATTCCGTCGGAAGTACAAGCATGTCTTACTTGTTTGCGTGTCATGTACGAACTGGCAATTTCTTAGATTTTGCTGATATGTAAATATTCTTAAATACACTGGATTTCACTTTATCACCAGATGAAAAACGTTGATTTATACAAATTAGACTGCATCAACGAATTTGCATCGCAGTAAACCGTGAAGTTTGTAAACATTTTACTACGCGAAATTATGAAATGCTAAAAAGCACAGCTTCACTTTTGATTTAAGAAGATTAAAGCCTGCGAGAATAAAATGTTACGCGGTTTTAAAAGCCAAAGCCTGCATTATACTAGAATACAAAATAAGCAAGAGGGGCAAAAAATTTTCTATGGAATGCAGGCGAGATTGAGCCCTTACCTTTCATTACGGTTTTAATGCCCTTTTTAAGTTTCGTTTCCGCGAGTCGCTTACAAATATGGCTCCGTAAAAGTGAGCTTTACGACGTATATTTGTTATTGGAATGTTTTAATTGCTTATGAATATGCAGAGAAAAATAATAGTAAAGTATCAACGTACAGCTTTTTGCACCAATAAACGCTTTATTACAACACTTAGCGATAATTGAATTTTTATTTTATACGTCTCATTTGAAAGTGCATTTTTTTTCACTCAGCTCGGAAAGCGCAGGTTAAATATTTTAATTTGCCTGCCATTTTAGCCTTCCTATTAGCGCTTGGCACTTCAGTATTAAGGTATAATCATACTGAAAATTCGTTTCTATAGGCATTTGCAAATATGAATTATGCCTCGAATAATGCACTATTTTGCATGCCGCAGTTTCGGAAAATGGGAAAACAATGAAAAGATAATTGCAGCAAAGGTCTTTTCAATCTTTTTCGATGAGTCGAGTTAACCAATAATTTATTGCGTAAAATTTTAGGATTGTACACAATTTTTTAGTGAAATCCGAGGGTGAATGTTTACCGTAATAATCAAATCTTTCAATTATAATCAAACTAATAAAAGAAAATTTAATAAATGTATCAATCGTCTCTCAAAATACCTGATTCCGTGTCATCAGGATCAGCTCCTCGAAGGCAGGAATGGAAGCTGCGGGACAGCCTCCGGCCGCCCGGAGAAGCCGCTTCCGCGGAGGCGGACTGATGCATTTTTCCAGCGTCGTCCCACTTGGATCCTCTCGTCGTTCTTCCTCGGCTTGCACTCTTAATCGCGCGGCGAATCGCGCCGATGACGCGTCATTATTTTTCGCGAGGATCTCCTCGCTTTCGGTAAACCACCGCGGATATATTGTACACTTTGTTCGAAAAGAAATTTTCACTTCGCCAGGAGCCAACACTTTCCTGCGGGTTTCACCTTGTCATGTCGCTTATCTGTAATGAGAATATAGCGCGCTTTCTAAAATGTGCTTTTTTTACGCGGTTTTTCTAGTCGACGCTGCGTGATCCACTTAGGGGAGGCGAATTCGGTGTCTCGGAGGGTTTTTTTTAGGGCGGAGTATTCGGACGGCGTTGTAGCGATTTTTTTACTACGGTAAATGTATAAAGTACTTTTTGAAATGGCTTCTCGATAAGAACGCGAATTTATGTCGCAATAAATAAATGTATCTTAATTTATTGGCCATTGAGTTATGTAAATACTTTATAACTTCAATTAAGATAATAATGAATAAATCATACCTTATTACTTATCAACAATTACTGTTTTACGAGCGCTGTATAAATGTAATTGGGCTTTAACTGCAGCGAATTCAATCGCTTATTCCGAATTTAATACCCAATTATCCTTTAGAGGAACACAAAAGCCGTTTTATAATTCGAATATCCACTCGTTATACGTATATATATACATTCGTATCTGAAATCAAGCCATAAAAACCAGTTTGCAGGTTTCGTCGACTACTGAATCACTCGCCGTCAAAAGTCCCCCGATAAGCGAAAACACCGATCTCCGATCGGCTTTGTAACAAGTGACACAATCGCCGCAAAAATTAGTCGCGCGACAATAACTCGAAATCCCGCGCGATTGTCAGCGGCTTTATACAAGTCTCGTATTAATACTCCCAACGCAACGCTTCAAACGTCCGTCCGCCAATGGACGTATAAATCAAGACACTTGCCGCGTGGGTATATCTGCACGGCGACGCGTTGTGAAAGTGGCTATCGAAATTGAATAAATCGCGCGCCGATGAAGTTGTCGCGCGCGAATCGACTCGGCTTTCGCGACTCGATGTTGTCGAGCGGCCGTTACTTTCGACGAAAATTTTCAGTGTCAACGTTTGGATTACGAGCCGAGAATTTATTATCGATCGAGCCGGTCCGTTGCGAAAGGAGGCTGATATCTAATTGTGGCCGTTTCTTAATGGGCGATGAATGTGTTTCAGCCGCTGAATGTAAATGGCCGCATAATTGTTCGCGCGCTTCGCCGTCACGCAGCGGCTAATTACGGCGGATCCATTTGGAAAAGGATTTATGGCGGCGGAAGACAATCATTGCGCCAATTATGAAATTAGACTTTTTTTGCCGGCGAATTAGAAATGCAATCCGAGGTGCACAAAAAAATGAGGCTGAATTAGGTCGGTAACCTCGATCCTTATATGGAGTTAAAAATGCGCTTGGAAAAAAAAGAATGAAGCGCTTTATACACTTTAAATTGCTGTTTAATTGCTCGAGTTGATCTTTAGATATTGTTTTACGAGGATATCTTCAACCTGATTTCTGTCCAAGGACTTACGACACCGGTTCCAAAGAGACCAGTTTACGAGAAGAAAACACGATTTCGACTTATTTCATCAAATTTACGCTCGAATGAGTTTGCTCTACATTTTCTATAGGCACCGCGTTACTCTGGTAACAATTTCGAATAGAAATTTAGCTTTTTGTACGTATCGATTACAAGCAATACTCTGTTTAGCATTTAGAAATACGAACGATTACGATGTTGGATTTTTTCAAAAAGTACGTTGAATCTAATTTGGATTTTATAACAGCAGTTAGAATAAATTTTAACGATCGTTATTGATTTTTCGCGATCGATTGGAATATTGCAAAATAGAAAAAAAAACAATGAGAAGAATAATAAATTTATTATATAAGGAATTTACTATTTATACATGAATGGTGAATCATGAAAGAGTTATTTACTTTTATCTAACATTAAATCCTACTTTTATGAAAAAAATGAAAATTTATTCAAATAAACGCCAACTTTCAAAGTTCGTTACTCATACTTCCTACACCATTATCAAAATTCAAAACCCACATATTCACGATTCCCTTTGTAACCACTCAACAATGTTACAATAGCATTCTCCCAGCCCGCAATAATTCCTATATATTTTCCTATTTTTTCCACTCCCAATAATAAACCAAAAAAAAGAAAAAAGAAAACAACACCCAGGCAACATCCAAATCACCCTCGACCTCAACCGAGCCAAATTTCCAGCGCTAAAAAATCCCCTCAGTCATGCAAAACCGGCGGCGGCCTATCTCCAAATTAGCGCGATTATATGCGCGTTCGCGTGCCTCGCCGTAGTCTCGCTGAATAATTTACGAAGACCGAGGCTCTCCGCGCGGCGTGGGCGCCAAGTGCACCTCCCTCCGTGGGTGTCGTCGTCGTCGTCGTCGTCGTCGTCGTGGGCATCCTGCCGAGTCTAAGTGGGACACACCGAGGCTGATTTACAATTAAAAGAGGAAAAGCGCGACAATTAGGCTCGCCGTAAATATCGGCGGCGAGCCGGCCTTAAGGACCCGTTGTGCATTTGCACTGAATGGGGGCCTTTTCGGAGAACGCCGGAAGTGGCTGAGGCCTTCGGAAGAGTTTTTTCGGCCGACGCTCTCTCGAGGGGATTATTAATAGTGGAGTGCCGGTCCGTTCGGAGAAGAGTTTTTCTGATGGGACGTTCCATTGTTGGAGTTGGGCTGTATTGAAAGTTGAGCGAAAATTAAAAATTGCGCGGAGAACCGTTAAGGTGGGTAATGAGAAATTTTAACGGTAATTTGGATTTTGGATGGAGTTAATATTCTGGAGAACTTGCGATTTCAAAATTTTTATTTTTTGTTCTGGCTTTTGTTTTAACTAAAAGAGCTTGATAATGAGTAGCCTTCAACTGATTGTAAAATTTTTGCAATTCAAAATGTTTTGCAGCCTTGTTGGAACAGACAAGCGAGTTTCCTACTTGACGTTTTTATGGCTCAAACTAAAAGTATTAATAGTATTTTAATTATTCATTTTCTTTTTAAAAATTCAAAATTTGAAAGAACCGACTGTGCAGCATTTTTTAATGAAGACATTATTAAAATACAACGGTACAATTATAATCGAAAATAATTTTTCAAACTTCAAGAGCCTTGATATCAACTATAAATAACTGCATAAGAGCCCCAATAACCTGCGTTTCGAACGAACTATTAAGACAGTGGCGAGCATTCGAATGAAATTAGAGCGAATCGCGTGATTCTCGCGATAAACGACTGCAAATAAGCCTGTCTGGCTTCGCGAATCTGCACTCGGCTGCTCGCAAATTTTCCATAATTAATTATTAAAATACAGACGTCCGACGTTAATTTCCCGCTAAAACGCCGGTAATGCGTAATTGGCGAAGGTGCATCGTTTACGGAGGCTGGAAAGCTGACGCGGTAATTGAATTTGTTAGAAAGTTATGTGCACACCGATGCACTGTTGCTTTTTATCAGAAAACTCGTCGAGATTCGACGATAAAAATTGCGAACATTTTGAGTGAAGTTATTATTAACTTTCACCCAAAGTCACGAAGAGATAAAGGATTTTTAGCTCCGTCATCTTTCAATACTAGAATATATAGTCGACTGAAAAGTTCTCTCTTGTTTTAGCCTGAAGCTCTTCAATTGTTCCGAATATGAGGAGAAAGATTACTCTCATTCAATGCACTATTGTTTCGTAGATACTAATCAGCCCGTTAAATCCCACTCTCCTCCGCTCTACTAGGCTTTTAATTCAAATTCCCTTAAAAGCAATAAATGCCCACATATCCCTCTCGCTTAAGAATTTTCTCGAAAATTACGGCAGGTGACAAGTCAGCTTCTTGTCTAACTCGCCGAGCGAGACGCGAATTTACAACGGGCAAACTAACGGAAAAGCAGTAAAACTTTCTAATGCAAATTTATTATACGCCCGTCGGCAACCGGCGGAATCCAAAATAAAGCCGAGCGACGTTTCGATAAGTATATTTGCACAACTAGGCCATCCGAGCTTTGGCAAAAAGGAGTTCTCCTTACCAAGCGAGCAACGCCGCGGTATCAAACGTTCCTTTCGAACTTTAACGGGCCAGTTGCAGTTTTCCGCGATGTCGTCGACCCAATTCCGCCGGCGCAATGTTTGTACACACATTAGAATCGAACGCGAGTTTTCTTTGAAGAGAGCTGGAAATTAAGGCGCAGGTAAATTATTGCGCCGGGCGTTTGCGCCGAAGCAATCTGGAGCGGATCGACGGGAGTTAATTGTATTAATCGAGGCGCTTTATAAGGCTTGGCGGCATTGTGCATTTTGACCGGTTGGAGGGATTGATATGCATTCATGAGCAGAGACTTATTAGGCTGAAGCAGCTTCTTAACGTGTGCAGTTTCTTTTTATTTCTTTTTGCTGAGACTTTTAAAAATGGAGCGATAGATCGAGAGATAAATGTAATTAATTTCCAGTATCTGTTGTACGTTTGGAAACGTTTAAGCTAGTTTTTTTTTATTTTACATTTAATAATCGTTATTAAAACCTTTTATCATTTTAACATCGTCTTAACGAAAAACCTACTTTTTATAAAATAATTTATAAATTTTAATAACTCTCACTTTTATTTCTTATCTATATTATTCCAAACTAAAATTCCAAACATTAAAAAACAAATACACCAAGGCAACACCGAAGTTTCCCTAGCCTTCGACAGCGCCGCCTCGGCATTCCCGCGCATCATCCGAAAAATCGCCTCTCCCGCCTCGTTCTCGGCTTTTCAGGTTGCGTCGTCCCTCGGGAGGAGACCCGCGAGAGAGCGAGAGAGCGACTATTTTCGCGGCGCGCGGAGACGCGGAGGGACGAAAATAGCCGCGGCGCAGACACACCGCAGAGAGAGAGAGAGGCGAAAACGAGTGCAACGAAAGGGCCGAGAGAACGGGAGGGGGGCGATCGAGCCGACTGCCAAAAGGCCTCGGGGGCTAAGGCCGTTGTTGTCGGCTTCTCAACTTGGCCGATTAGAATAGTTTATCTTCGGGAATTGCGGGAAAGGTTACGGGCGGAGCTCGAGATAAAGTGGCGCAAGTTTTTCAGCAGCGATTTCGGAGGCTGAGATATATAGGGGAGGTGAAAGGGGGAGAAAGTTTGCTTGGAAGTTGGAATTTTAGTAAGGAATGCTTTACGTTTATTGGCGGGAGAAGAATGGAAGGAGATGATGGTATCGAAAAATGATGGCTGCTTGTTCGACTCTTCGGCAAATAGAAAGTGGCGAGCTTTAAATTAGAATGTGCAGTTTTCTATGCACAGAAATAAGCATTTTGTTGTTTAAAAATGTCGAGGAGAAAAGAGATGTGTAAAATTTAAACTGATAACATTCAAACGAAACTTTCGACTGAAGTTAAAAAGCATATAGAAATAATCTTTAAAGTAATCTTCAGGAAACTATTAAATTATAATAAATAAAAATAAAAGTTCAGAAAATAAGACACCATCTGCAAAGAATTTCCCATAAAAAAGTACAAGTGAAATCCGTTATACAACATGACAAAGAAACAAATAAAATGCACATTGCGTAATGCACGACATAATGCAGGCACTTTACACGAGTTTACCACAAATCCCCAAAAAAACCCATCTTCCTAACAAAACTTTTCCCGCAATCATTTAAAAAATCTCCCCCACCAAAATGCCCGACATTTCCAGTCGCTCTTTTTCCCTTTACAAAAACCCTCTCTCCTATATACGGTATCCGGCAGCGGGCGAAACTCGAGGAAAGGCGGCGAAGAGGCGCGAAATCGCTCGGCGGCACCGCGGCGGGCAGCGTTTTTTCGCGGCCGCGTCTCCGCGGCATTGTTTTAAGCGTGGAGCGGGGAGGGGGCAGTGGGGGGTGGGGATTCGGGCGATTTACGCCGCGCGTAAAACTGCGCCGCTCGCTGCGAAAAGTCGCGCTAAGCGGGAATAGGCCTTTGTTTATGCCCGCCGTTAATTTCGCAGTTTAACGATTTCGGTGCCGCGCGGCGACTTTTTTTTTTTTTTTTTTATTTCGAGAGCGGAAAACGCGAGATATAAAGTTTATACACGCGTTTGGGAAAGATTTTGCATTGTTGAGCGACGTGCTTTTTGCTTTACGAGCCTTTGTAATGGGATAAGCTTTGGGATTGAGCAGTAATAGAAGTTTAATTATGAGATTCGTCGGGGTCGTCTTCTTTTTATGATTGTTTGGAAAAATTGCGTAATGCCTAATTTGACATAAAAGTAAACTTAAATTTTTAGCAAAGAAGATTTAAAAAAAGTTTCCGACAAAATTCAAGCTTTACTTCAGCAAAAACAGCAGAAACCAGAAAACTACACAAATCACCGCAGCAATAATTCGAAAAAGTAAATCACCGCCTTCCTCGAATCACGAACATTTCAATACCCAATCGTCCCGATCCACAGCCTCGATTCAAAGAAAGCCCAAACCGAGCTTCATCGCCGATATACACGCCGAGCGAACATCCTTTACAGATAAAAGCTCCGAGCTGCGCGGCGGCAGCCTCCTTGAAAATTCAGCGTCAGATTTACGAGCTCGGCAACGGCCGATGCGAGAAGCTGCCCACGTCCGCTGAATTTACGAGACGGGAGCCGCGGAGCTTTAAGGCTTCCCTATTTGCTCCGGGGCGCGACACGGCCGCCGCCTGGCGCTCTCTCTCTCTCCCGACTACCTACTAAGCGAGATGTAAGTGAATGATGCGGCGCTCCGGAATACTCTCCCGCCGCCGCCGCCGCCAAATATTTAACCCCGCGAGGATTTACGACGGCGGCCGGAATTAAATAATTACGCCGGCCGAGATGTAGGTGCCGGCTCCCGAGGCTCGGCGGTATTGTTCGGGCTTGTTGGTTTGTGATCGAACGGACACGTTTATGATAAGGGTTTTTAGGGGGAGGAAGGCGTGTAATGCACGTTGTAATGTTGATGAGATTAGTTAATGGAACGATCGCTTTTGGCAAAGTAATTATAATAAACAATTTTAATTAGAAATCTAAATGAATTTTACCGAGAATAATTGCCATTCTTTGAGAATTTAACTCCGCCGCAAAATAAACTAAATCACCGCCTCGTTTCGATAAATTTACCCGGATTTCGAGAAAGAGCCAATCTGCAGTCGGGAAAATTGAATTTAACACATAGAAGAAGCCCCGCGCGCAAGCTTTCACGATAAACAAAATCGTTCCCGCGAATCTTTCTCTAAAAGCTTTCCGAGAAGAAAGCCCTCCACAGACCGAAACGGACGGCCGCAAGAAGCGAACGTCGCCGGCTATCGCGGCACTTAGCGGCGCATATCCGATTCGCTCTTCACAATTGGATCAGCGCGCGCTGAATGCCAGTGCGCTCGAACGGCGAATGCGGGGACCGAGCCGATTAGCCGCGTCTGCCTCGCGCAGCGGTTTGATTAATTGCCCGAGGCTGCGGGAAGGCGGAAGGAAAGCGTCGCGACAAATCCGCGTTATCGGAGGCGGATCTGCTTCTTCTCGTCCTGGATCTTCTGTGTGTTTTCGAGAGTCGACTTAGGAGTTGATTAGCCGCGGAGAGGATTGTTGTTCGAGGAGAAAGAGTGAAATGAGTTTATCGCCGAGAGAGGGTTCAGCGACCGCCCGGGAGCGATTGCGTTGACGCGGAGTAGCAAAGACAGAAGGAGGAAATCCTGCGCTGTTTGAAAACTTTTCTATGATATTAGTATTTATGTCTGGCGCGTTACGTCAGACTCGAGAGTGCAGCAGGATATAGATAAGCTTTGCGGCTGATTAGTTTTGGAGCTGTATATATAAATAGAATTACATCAATCGTAACTATATAAAGTTCGATAAAAAAATTACAGCTCTCGATATCTACGCGACGTAGAAAACTAAGTTTTTTACGCACACAGTTTTTTTTTTGATGATAAAACGATAAATCCGTCGAAAATTCAGTCGGACGACTTTAAAGAAAATTTATGCAGAAACTCGAAGCGCAGAGGAGAATCCAAGTAAACATCCCCCGAACTTTCGGGGAAGCGAAGCGCGGAATTCGGGAGTCCTCACGCTTCATCGCGCCTCTCGTTCCCCGAAGAGATTTATATCATTTTTGGTGGCGTTCCAGAACAACCCGTCCGTCCGTCCGTCCGTCCGCCGCCGCGGCAATTCGAAGTAATCCAGGAACAAACGTACTCGTCGCGCGCCAAGAATTATTATCTTTCCCGCCCCGTAGCTCTCCTTTTTTACCCGATGTACTACTCCCGCCGGTAATTGGCGTTTATTTTAGCCGCCGCCACTTAGCGGCGCTCTCCGCGGCCTTTGGAATTCTAAGAAGCCCCGGCCGCGGGGTAATTGAGAGATTCTGCCGGCGTTCCGCAGCCTTTTTCTACGTGTCATTCGCGACCTCGTTCGGCCCTATTATAACGGCAACAATGATGAGAATCTATGACGAGGATGAATCGACGTCGGCTCGCGTCGGGGACGATGCATGGATGGGGATGACGCTCGGCTTTCCTTTTTTCTGAGTGAATCGCCCGCGCTTCGGGAGTAATAAGCTGGAAAATCGCGGCTGCGTTGTTTTTTTTTAACTGCTGCTCTCTGTTGCGGTAAAAGGCGCCGAGGAGTTTGAGAGTCTTTTGGAGCGCGGTTAGATTGTAATTAAAATAGATAAAGGTTAATGGTCTGTGAGAATTTGCTGGAATTTAATTGGTGCATGTCAATCGGCAATCCGCGCTGGAAGATAGGCTTGATTTTTATAGAAGAGTTGAAAGCTTTAATTGCCGTGTTGTAAAAAAGGAGGTGAAAGAACTCGTTACTTAGACGGAGATTACTTTAAATGTCAGCAACTGTAGTTTTTGCACAAACATAATTTACACGTTTTTTTTATATGTTTCCTTTCTGTATTTATTTTGAATAATTATAGAATAGCCGATATCAATAAAAGTTGCTTATTCATACTACACGGAAAGCAGTGATCGTTTGAAGGTTTTCTATAGACTTTGCTTTCATTAATTAAATGAATCAATAAATTAATTCTTAAGCGATTGCATTTTTCTGCATAAATTCAAGTCAGTTGAAGGTTTTCAAAAATTACTTAATTCTTGAAAATAGACGAACAAATTTTTCATCCGAAATCGAGCCAAGGATTCCTCGCGCTCTAGAACAATAAATCCTTATTGCTCCTTGACTGTACCCCAAAAAACCTCGCGATCGCCAAAACTTTCGGCTATAAACTCGGTCCGATCTTCGTAATCACAGCTCGCGCATTCAAAGAGCGTCCTTCCACAATTCACGCGGCTCCTTGGCAAGCACCCCGCATTTCCGCGAGCTTCTTTCTCCGCGCGCGACTCATCCCCCTGCCGCGCCAAACACCATCCTTACGTGCGCCGACTATAATCCATCCCGGCCTTCGAATAGCCCGTCGTTAACCGGCCGCCTCTCGTTTTCCGCCGCGAAACCACAATGCGAGAGTAGCCGCGCTCTCGTCCAGCTTATAAAACAAGCTGGCTTATTAAATATTTCAGCGCTGCCTCTCGTACCGCGGAAAAAGATATAATACGGAAAGAGGCGCCGTTACTCAGTCGCGCGCCTACACGTCGCGCGCGAACCCGAGCTTTTCATCATCGCCCACGCGGATCTCGCGGACTGGAGGCTGGATTCGGATTCGGGAGACGATCGCGCGCCGCCTGCGTTTCCGCGGGAGATCGAACCGAGATGAAATGGGAGAGAGCCGGGTAAGGTGACGCGCCGCGCGCACTTCCGCCTCTTGTTCTGGCGGCGCTTTCTTTTCCACGCCGCTGGAGGGCGTATTTCCTTTGGAAGCTTTGTGCTGCTTTCTGCGGAGGCTCTCGGCGGACGGTATTTGCTTTGGGAGATGAGTAAACGCGACGCGCTCGTGGTTTTCTTTGTGATGGATATATTTAAATTGAACAAGTGGTTTATCGGTTTAGAAATAATATTGCATATACTGTTTTTCAGCTTCGTATGCGATAATAAAAACTGGTTTGAAATATTATTGACCGCACTGATCTTATAAAATATTCATATTTCACTGCCTAATAATCGAAATCCCCTTTTTTAAAAATGTCTAATTCGTTATATCAAGGAAAAGCATTAATCTTTGTCCTGCGCGACATCAGCATTGAAATATTTATCAGGAGAGAGAAGTCGGTCTAAAGCGCCAACATTTATCATATCACCTGGTGATACGCAATCTCGCAGAGGAACTGGACTTTTCGAGCGAGAAATTACTTGGTCAGTTTGGGGACGCGACGACGGACAACAATGAAGGGGACTTGGCTAACTTTGCTCATTTAGCGACCATCCAGAATAGCGACAGTGAGAAATCGAAGGCCCTCCAAGTTTCCATAATGATGTAAACGACTTCGCCCCTGAAACTTCTGATCGATCGCGTTATAGAAGCACAGATAATGGCGGACGAGTTATTTAGTTAGAAGTTGCTTCAGTCGGCGGCCGAAAGCTGAATAATTAATAGGTCGCGAATGCTCGGTTAGTCAAACATCCTTTTTTTTCCGGGGGTACTTTGTCGCGCTTGATATTTTAAAGTTTTTCGGACAAGTCAGCATAAAGAGGAGCGAGAGACACATTGCCCCTGGGAGTCCTTTCATCTCTCTTTCTCTTTCTGGTCGATGGAACGTTTGAAAGGCAGGTTGCCAAGAAACGAGTGTAAAACTGCAAACGGGCAAAAATAAAAAGGCACCACGCGGCAAAGGACCGCGCGGGGAAAAATGGGTCAGCGTGCTACTAAATTTTTCGCGGATCTTTATCTTGTCAATTCACTGACTATTCTTTTGGTTTCGGAGTATGACCTCGTAATAAATCGACTGCATAAAGTGTGCGCCTCGAGTCAGCGTTATTATTTTTATCATCCGCTCTTCAAAATAGATTTTTTGAATTACAGTCCTTATGTATAACGTCAACTTTTTTTACGAATATTTAATTGAATACAGACATTAAATTATTTAAATTATAAAGAAATGGCCAAAATAACTTTCACAATTACGCCAAATAAATGCTTAAATATTGATCGTATAACTTAAACGCTCCGTTCCTCAATCCAAACGCGACAGTTTCCCCATTAACCTCCAACCTTGAACACATTCAACCGAAAAATTAGCCCAAAGCCATAAGCGGCCAATCAATTTCCCAGTGACACGCGATACTGGGCCGCCTCCGCGGGTCTGTCTACTATACACGACCAACTCGTCGTTCGAGGAGGTCGCCGCGGTGTTTATTTCGCCTCCGGGTGGGAAGGATATATCCCCTTTTGTCAAAAGAGCGCGCGCGCGTTATCCACACCGGAAGTCGCGCTACCTGCGCGCCTCGCTTCCTGTTCCCCTTTCACCGAGCCTCGGCGCAACCTATCCGCTCTTTTCTACGTCGCGGCTCTCGAGCCTCCTTGTGCACGGCCTGCGAACAGCTGGCGAGGTGCTCAACCCCGCGGCGGTGCGGGTAGCAGTGCTGCACGGTGGTTGTGATCCGCGCAGGTGGATGGGAGAGGTAACCGAGCGAGGATGGACTGGAATTTGCATTTATCGCCTGACGACAGAACGGTTTGACGATGGGAAGATAGAGGATGACTTGTGTGATTACGGAGCGTTGCTTGTTTATTGACCGAAATTGCAAATTTAATGGATAGTTTGTAAAATGAAAATTTATATTTCGGTATAATAAAATGAAAAATGAGAGAAACGTATATTCGTAGAATAAAAGTTTAAAAATAAAAAGCAGTATTTTTTGGTGTCCACGAATGTAGAACAATTTTTCTTGGCGCTTGTAGCGTCCTTGAATTAAAAAAATTATAAAAGAGATTTATGTTACAATTCCACCTTAAACAGTTTCTAAAAAGTATCGCCTCCGTTCCCACAGTTTCTCAGACAAAAGGGCACGCGATAAAGAGTGAAGAAGTGCTATCTGTAAGTAATGCAGCACCTGGCCGCATAAGATATAACAAAAAAGAGTCATTTACAATTCGAAAGGGGAACACTAGAAAGAAAATATCTCCAAAACATTCATTAAAATCTCTCAATCAGAGAGAAAAAGCTCCTCGAAAGAAACAATCCGAAGCAACACGTAAAACCTTTTATCGCGCCGGCAAATAAAAGGCGCCATCCACTTCATTACAGCGATTAAATCCGCTCGAGAGTCTTTCTTCCCCGCGGGTGAGCGACGCGTTAACTGCCCCTCGCAACGTTTATTACTCTTTGAGGAACGACCTTCCTTATCGACACGCCAAATCTCAGCCGCTCGCAAGCGCAAAATAGGGGTTAGCCGCCACCTCGCGGCCGGTCCGGAGATAAACCCTCCTCCCTCCCGCGTTTGAAAATTTCGAAGCCACGCGAACTTGCCGCGCGGCTCGGCAAGGGTATATAATCAATGCCCGCTATGGGTCAGCGGGCGAAATGAGGTACGTTTAAGTTACGTGTGTACGTTTATGGATTTTCTTCGCGGAATGCTCTGCGTGCACGTGGCCTACTTTTTAATAATAAAGCGAGCGATTCTCTGCAAACTAGTTTTTTTTTTTTTTTCGTCAATGACACAGCGCCGAGTTATTAGGGTTGGCTGCGCGATGTATTGGCGTAAAAATAGCTTTCATTGAATTGTGCTATTTTTAGGCCTTCTTTGAATAATTAAAGAAAGGAATCGTTGTAATTGGGAGTGATTGATGTTCTTTGTGAGCTCGTAAAAGACGTTTCTTTAAAAAAGTGTTCTTTTCTTTTGTTATTCATGCTATATCAGCAATGATTGTTGCCGAAAAAATTAGTATTCCAATTAAAATTTAACAATCATAAAAGTCAAATAAGGCTTCAAATTTTTTGAAATTCCGCTAACTGTTATGGTCACAATCATTAAAAAGAATTAAAAAAACTTTCATTTGTTGGGTTTATAAAAAAATATAATTACAAATATTTTTTCAATAATTATACATAATGAACGGCATTATACACAATATGCTGCTCACTAACAATAAACAAAGAAAAAAAAACAGCATCGAATAAAACAAGTCACCCGAAAAAAGAAACATAATTTTACACTTCCTAATAGACGGTCAGCGGCGCGCAACGAAAACGTGCATCTGCTCGTAAAAGCGCCGGGGAAAAAAATAAACTCCCGTTAACAATAACACCCAGCGAGAGCCGGTCGCGTTTATCAATTCACCCCCACGCCGAGTTTAACTGCGCGCGTCCGGAATCGATCATCAAGCCAGGCTGCCCGGCCAGTTCCGTTTCCCCGATAATTTTCAATGCGGCCGCGCGGCAGGAGGAAATCTCCGCCTCTCCTCGATGCCGACTCCTATTTTTTCGCGCGCGCACATTCAAGGCACGCGCGCGAAAGATTCGCCGCGGCCGGCCGGAAATCCAAGAGCAAGTCCGTAAAACTGGCCGCACGCGCCCGATTCGAGCCGTTAAAGGCAAGCGAGCAGCGGCAGCGCTTCCATGCGCCGCTTGGTCGTTAAATCGGTTCTTGGATAAAAGTTACGCTGAGAGCGGCGGATTTTTTCTACGCTGGTTAGGTTTAACGTCGAAAGTTTCATTGTGTTTTGTACGGTTTTTATGAGCGCCGGGGGATTTTTTTTTTGGGCGCCGCGAGGAAGAAAATTGTAAAATTAAAATTTGTGTATATTGTTGCTCAATCGCGTGGTTGATGGGGAATTTTTTCCTATTGAACAAGGATCAGTTTTATAATAAGAAAACGTGGATTATATTATACACAAAACAAAGATCAAACAGAAATCTGTAATTTTTCAAGTCATTTTATTTGTAAAACTTTTAAATAGCCAAATTCTATTTTAAAACTAAAAACCTTATGGTGTACACAAAACGTTATGCGCCAATTACTGTAGAAAAAGTAAAGATACCTCTGGATGTTCATTAGCGGTATAGCTGTTAGAGTAATAATAGTGATAATAAACGTGGAAAGAGGTAATGATATATTACATAAACTTAGATTCTATAATTTAAAAACACGTATATGTACTCTTTTATAATGCCTCCTTATTTAAGACCCACCGACTTAATTTTCTAACTAATTCAATTGCACAATCAGCAGCTAAACCCGACAAATTCAAGAAAGTCCAAATTCTTTCGCCAATCCTGCCATAACTGCATTTCACCCATTACACAAGCCCGCACAGCCACTCGCACAAGAACCGTAGAAAGCAATTTCTTCCATCGGCGAGCGCGAGCAGCGTATATAATCCAATAAAAGCGCCTCGTAAAAGCCGCGAACACAATGCATATTCATCGATCGGCGCTTATTAAATCCGCGGGGATAACACGCGGCGGGAACATATATCCCGCGCACGCACTGACGCAACACCGTATCTCGCGGCGCGGCGAATCTTTGCGTCACTTCGCGCGCGCGCGCGCGCCTTTAAAAGGCCTATGCAAGGTGCATTCACCGCGATCAGCCGTCACGCAGATATAACTGTGCGATTGCCGGCGCGCAGCTCCGCTACAAAGTGGTTTGTAACTGTCGACGAGGAGCGGTCAAGCTGAGCTGCGGATCGATGCGCCGGGGAGATTCGTTCGAAGCCCGCGGACGCGATTCAATTGTTTCGCATTTTTTTGGAGCTGCTTTTTTTTGTTTTGGGGCTTTGGTATGCGCGCGCGTTTTTGCGATGGATAATGCCGCCGGATGTGATTGATGGCTTGGAGGTCGTTTGGGCGGATAGACGGGAATTTTTTGGTGGACTGTTGTTGATGGTGGCTGCTTTGTTTAGTTTGCGATACGTCTTGACAAGGGATAGGAAAAAGTCTTGGAGAAGCCTCACGCGTTTAATCCCAACAGTTAACGAGTGTTTCGCAGATACTTCGTCGCTACCAGTTTTTGCAGGCATGGGGTCTTCTCTAATACTATTTGTCGTCGAGACGGCGCAAAGAAAACTCTAAAGTTTAGTTTTTAAACTTGGTTAAAATAAATAACATAATTTTCATGAAATGAATCACATTGATTTGAAGAAACTATAATTATTTTTGTGAAACCATAGAGAAGCTTTATGCTTTACAGTTCTACTGAATAATTAAGACCAAAAACGATTAAGTAATGAAACAACTCTATCCGTATTAGTCGAGAGACCGAATCAATCACCGAAAAACCCACATAAGTCATACTTAATCGGCAATCCTCTCTCAGCCGTCAGCCAAAGCGGGCAAAAATCCGGCGATGATCCATCCCGGCATCCGGAAACGGTCGACTCAGCCGCCAATTGGGCCAATAAAAAAGCTAGCAGCCGCTAAACGGCTTTCCGGAAGCGGCGCACGAGCTGCGCGCGGATGAGTCCGCGTAAATCCCGGCGCGGACAGTCATATTGTCGGGGACAACAATGGCCGGCGAGGACGAGCACTTCCGCGCGGCGATTTTCCGTCGGAAGTTGGGTAAGGACGCGCGGCGACGGCGGCGGCGCGTCAGTTTTTTTACTATTTTTTTCGCTTCCGCGTCGGCTTTTTTCTGCATTGTTACCGCGGGGGAATAATTAAGGTAATAACGCGCAACGCGCAACAATGAGCACTCGGACGGGAGCTTTGACGGAATTTTATAAGCCGAGATCACAATGCCGGATTCGCGGAATGCGCTTCGCGCTCCGCTTGTCGGGTTGTATATATATGGGTGTGAGCGCGAGAGGCGAAAACTTGCGCGGCGTAACGCCGGGAATATTACGATTTTGGGGAAGTGCGCGATGGAAGAGTGGATTTTTGCTGGAAACGGCGGGATGGGCGAGTTTTTATATATTAAAGCTGCAGGAAATGTTATTATTATGTTATTGAGAATTTCGAGAAAATTTTTCAAATTTTGCACGAAAGGTTTTTTTAAAAAGTTTTCGTTTACATGATGTAAAATAAAGTCCTTTTATTAAATGTTATTTATGCTGTGTACTGTAAATTCGATAAGCGTGCGACGGTCGTAATGAATAAAGCGCCTCATAAAAATAGATCTCGTGTCATACTTCGTAAATAATTCATATCAAGTTTTACCCCACTCGATTTTTCGCAGGGCATAAATTATAATATATATGTACCATTTTCCGTGCCGCAGCACTTATCTGCAAAAAGCACGGCACGGCACTTCCACTAAAAAGCAAACTTATAAAAGCCATCAAAATCCGCATTTTCATTTTTCACAATTCACTCTCCATCCTGCACGAAAATGCGAAATCTACAATTCCATCGGAAAGCCTATCGGTCCAATTCCGCTAAATACCACCGAAAAACTTGATTGCCGGAAACCAATCAACCCCTCGACCTATGCGAAAACAAAGCGGAATCGCGCGACCATGGCCATATCGCATAAATCAAAGATACACATGCCGATTCCGGCGCGGCTCCGGTTTAATTATTTCGAGAAAAGTGCCGATTCCGCGCGCAATTTCACGCGTCGGAGAGCGGCAATTTCGGACTTGGGAAGGGACTAAGTGGATCACGCGCCGCGATAGCGATGGATAATGTCGTTAAAGACCGCTGGCCATCGCCTAGAACGGCACTCGGAGATTGCGGGCCTTTTCAGCGAGGCGATCAGCTGATTCTCGGAAGAGCTGGACGCCGGAGCCGTCGTGCTTTTTTAGAGCTGGATTTACGAGGCGCGCTTTTGTTGGCGTTTTTATTTGCAGTTTCAGGGCTGCCCGGGATTTCGAGCGAGACGTTAAATAATAGCGGCGCTGGTTAGAGCGAGGACTGTTTTGATTTAGTCGAGCGGCAGAGACGCGTACTTTGTTGACGTTGAAAAAAAGAGTAGCAAATTTTTAAATTTAATACGAAAAAAGAAAATTTATTTTAATTAAGAGGATTTTGAGCTACAAATTTGCTTTGTTCACTGTTAAAATTGGAACACGAAAAACTTTTCAATTTACGAAAATAGTCGAAGCAAAAATTTCCTTAAAATTCATAAAGTCTCATCTAAATACAAACTGTAAGAAGTTTTAAAAATGCAGAAAATTCACGGTAGATTTACGTTAAAATAAGAAAAGTTTGTAAGTTAATTCAAAAGAATGTCGCCTTCTTTGTGGAACTTTTTCTTTTATTACTCCATGGTTAAAGAGAAGACTATGCTACAGTAATATTTTCTAATTTATCATTTTTCTCTACTATTCGCTCAAATCATAATTAATTAACCTCAGCAATTACATTTCCAGAATAAAAATCTCCCGCAACATATCCGCCCCTCTCTAACCGCGCGGCAATCCTCCGTCTCGCTCCAGCCGCAACCCTGAAAGCAGCTCCGCGGCTCCGGCGTCATCGCGCCCCGAGAATGCAACTGGCAGCTCGCCCCCGCAATTAGGCAAAGAAAACGTGCAATACTTACGTGCGCGCGACGCTGTCGAGTCTGTCGCGTCGGGGGGAGGCGGCTCTAGCGCTCTTGAATCCGGCGGCTCTCTCTCTCTCTCCTGGCAGCGGCTCCCGAAACTGACGCGCCCCGAGAGAGATCCGCGTGCACGTGGCCTCTCGAAACCTGAATGAAGCGCCGGAGAGCGGAGTGAGTGAGAGAGAGTCACTCGTGTGCGTCCGGCGCGAGAGCGAGCGTTTAATTTTAGTGCCCGCCGCGCGCGGACGCTTACCGCGCTCTGCTCCTTTGCCGTTTGCGCCACCAAGCCGCTATTGAGACTTCTCGAGATGACCTGATGCGGGACAGAGAGCTTTGCTTAGTGCCGAGGGCGAAAAGGGCTGAGTTGGAGCCGCTGGTTACGTTGAGTTGGGCAAATTTTTGCTTCGAACGCAAGGCAGGTGTACTGGTACGATTTATGTTATCCTAGTGAAAAGATCATCGTAAAGTACACCGGCAATACCACAATAATGCTGGTTTTTAATTTGTTAAAGTGACTCAACTATTCCTTGTTTAGAAATTCTCGGGTATTAACGCAAATTACACCTTTTATTAGGATAACGACACAAATTACACGATACATCTTCTTTACACGCTCGAGCTGCATAATTCTATACGTTCTATGTAGATCATAAAGCTGCACAACTAAAGTGCTTAATCTCGTTTCAAAATATGCTCCGCGCGAAGAATTTCGTTGCATTCAGCAGTCGGCATACAGAGTCGACACTCGGCGCGCGCGACCGGCTTTCGTTGATTTCCCTTGAATGCATTTATTGTTAAAAAACGTTCCCATGCCCGCAGTATCTCCCGCGGCATTTCTCCCCGCGCGCGCGACTTCCCGTGTTCCTTCGCCGTTCTTTCGTAAGATCGCGCGAAGAAACGCGCTTTCCTAATCGGGGCCCCGCGGACGCCGCCCGCGAATACGCGCGGCTAACGTACGAAACGCGCTCGAGAAGCGTCGTTAGAAACTGGGGCGATTCCAAATTTTGACCGCTCGGCTTTTAGAATAATGAGCATTGTGCATTGTGTAATTGAATGGTTTGCATTCTTGAGGCGACTGAAATAAGTGTGGGGATCGTGACGCGCGTTTTATTTGTAGGCGTTATTTAACGTTAATTATTAGAAATTTTTATAAAAATTTGATTTTCAATCAATTTTGAATTGCATTTAAGATACGATAATTGTTTTTACATAAGAATTGAATATGGTAACAATAAAATGGATTATTTAATAAAAAATATTTTAGTAAGTCAAATTAGAACAATATCACTTAACATTTTAGTTTCCAACGTAACAAATTCTAATGTAAATCAAGTCGTCAAATAAAAAACGAATCTACAAAATAGTAAAAAGCAGCGTCTCATTCGTATACTTCGGAAGGCGATCCCTACCCAAAAAATCTGCATCCTATTTCAAGATCGAATCCAAGCCATCCCAAGAATCCAGCGAACAGACCCAAAACCGAGCATTGACCGCGCAAACAAAAGATCAGCCCGTACTGAAAACCTCCCCACCAGACCCCAGCACCGCCTGGTGCACGCTCGGCCGATTCGCACCTGCCCTCGTCACGTGCCGTAGGGCCACCGCAGCCTGCACGTAAGCGAGAGAGAGAGAGAGCGGGGCGTCGGTAGCGCCGAAATCCTGATGGATCGCGCGTCCGGCGGCTTTCGTGCCGCGCGAGAACAGGTGTGCGGGGCAGCGCGCGCGGCGAGACCGCGGGCCGATATAGCCTTTTATCTAGGCCGCGTGCGTGGCGATAAGTGCGCCGCCCGTAAGTTCGCCCCGATGGGATGTGTGCGGTTTCTCGAGCGGACCCCTATGGTTTCGGAGAAGGAGAGTTTGCGGACGTCAACTGTTACGATTCTTCATTTTCCGAGCTCGTTCAGTTTTTTCTGCGTTTCGTTTGGATAGTTAATAAAGTAGTCTGCGGTGGGAATGATAATATTCAGGCTTTACGATTGAAGTCTGGTTGCTTGCATTTTTCTGAAAGTGAAACTTTTAAGTCCGCGCCGAGAAGAAGTGTAATTGGCGTACTTAACAGGTAGATTGATTGTTATCTGGCGTTTATAGATTAACTGCCGCGGCGTTTCAGCCATAAATAATAGAAATTAGAATAAGTTTTGTAGAAAGTTTACGGCACCTTTTCACGGCGAATGCAAAGTTTATAATTAGTTAATGAATGAAAATTCTCACAAATTAAAGAAGGTGAGTTAGCGTAACAAACACAATTATGCTTTATTTTCCCCCCGAGCATATTTACGCTGAAAGAGTGCGCTTTATATTTATTAAAATTCCGAATTTTTACTCCAAATACACATTTAGCCGCGTCTTTAAAACGCGAAATTTTTTAATAAACTCCGAATTACCCTTAATAAAGTCAACAGCGCGCGATAAAAATTAATTAAGCCAAAAAAAAAGCGCGCTTCGTACGCTCCATCGGAAGCTCCTGATTAAACCCATAAATTATGGTCGCCATCGACTTTTCGGTAAAACTGCGCCGGCAAAAGTTTTTCCGGCAATTATTACCCCGGCGGGAGAAATATTCCGCGCAGCCCAGATACCAACAAATTTCTCCGCGGCGCGCGTCGTCCTTTTTACCGCGCAAAAAGCACACATGCAGCTCGCGTGCATACACAACGCCTCGGGAAATAAATTCAGCGCGGAGCGCGAGAGAGAGAGAGAGAGGAAAAAGTCGTCGTCGTTTTCTCTCCGCGCTGCCGCTGCAGCGCGCTGGAAAATAAAAGCGAAGGAGAAAGAATACGTGTATATGTACGTCGGTACGTGTTGTATAGTTTCGGCGGCGCGCAATCGATGTTTCGCGCCTGCGAGCGGTAAATTATATGAAAGGGAGAGGCTGCAAACGATCGTTCGGCTCTCGATTTATTGCCTGCGAAGCTGCCGGGACGCGTCGAACAGCGCCGATTGTGCACGAGCGAGAGGGCTTCTTTTTTTTCGCCAGGAGGACAAGCCCAGCTTTCACCGAATTATTTTACGACTAGATAATTAACGCTTAAACGAAGTGCTGCTCTTGCCAGTTGATTCGATTTATGAACTTGTATTGAATTGATTAATTTATTGGGCTGGGAGTATTAAAGGTTAGGTAATGGCTTGTAATTGCTATTAAAGATTCTACAAATATAATAGTGTGATGCAAAGATCAGTATTTCATTAACTTACTTTTTTTTTATTTATTTTAAGCAGTGAATAAATTTCATACTCTTAATTTGAAAGTCAAACAAAACATTCACTTTTTAATTTTATTATATTGCTTTAACAGTAACACTTAACATTTCGTAAAAAGAAATTTAAAAAACCAAATCAATTTATAAAATTCTCAATTCTTAAGCGAAACAATAATAACAAACAATTTTCTCCACATCTAATCTTCGTCAACCGCCAAAGTGCAAAGCTCCGTATAATTAAAGTGCAAAATCAGGCCCGATAAAGCCAGCGTATTAGCAGCAAAATGCAAACTCCGATTTCAACAAAACTTAATCTAAGTTTCAACTTACGGCATTATCGCCCGGCGGGTATATATGGAACCCGCGGCAAAAGATTTGCCTCGACCGAGAGATAAAAACCGCAGAAGAGGGATTCGAAAAATATTCGAGATAAAGGCTCGCGCCGAGCCTCGAACGACTCATTTTTTCGCTTCCGAGAACGAGCCGCGCGCCGATCGGAATTGGACAAGCAGATCCTCTCAGTCATCGAGTGTTTTCATTTCGCGGGGAATAAGCTAACGGGAAGAGAGTTACGACGGAGCGAAAAATTTGCCGATCGGTTGGAATTTTTGAACGATGACTGCGGGTTATAACGTATTTTTTATGGAAAAAGCGAGCAATAACGTGGAGTTTAAGCGTCTATTTTTAAGAGTGGAAAAGAGATTTACTGGCAAGACTGAAATATTGTTTGTTTACGAGAGTTCATAAATTAATGATTTTCTAGTAAAGCTTCTTTATACACAATAACCTTGAAGGATTTTACTCGCTGCTTTACTACAGCACTTTACTTGCCGCTGTTAGATAAAATTCTATTTTTGAAAGAACGGTTGGATTAAATTAATTTAGGAACAAAAAGCAAAACTAAAACACGATTTAAAAACCGGTGGAAGTGACGGAATAAAAATAAAAACATGTCACGTCGTTAATCTACTTTTCATTTCCCAAAGCTGACTCTTTTTATTAATTGAAAGGTATTAAAAAGTTTATCGCAGTGGGAGCTTGTTAAATTTCAATGGTAAACAGAAATATTGATGTTTCACAAATTGCATATAGTCGTAGTGCTTACTTCAAAGGTAAGATAACTAAAAAGCAAAATGTTTGTCGCGTTTAACGAGAAACATTTTTAAATGCTACACAGAAATTTTTGCTTTATCTTCTTTTGTATTAAGCTGTGTAATTTAGCTTTGTCCGTTTACGCAATTTCCATCAATCAAAGCTTTCATAATTGCTGTTATCGGATCGTGTAATCTTAGGTAACTGCAGTGTTCGTCGTTTTCTTTTTTATTAAAACACTTCGGAACTGCATTCGAGAGCACTGGAATTACAAACTTTCATTCTCTCTTCCAGACACTTTTAAAGGCAGAAACAAAATAAACCGCTCTTTATCTCACTTCCTTTGTCATCGAAAGCTTTTAAATCTTATCACCTCCCGTATTTACTCGGCAAGAAAACCATTCTCCCTACTAAGCCAACGGCCACCCTTTCCCATTATCCTCACGCACAATTCATCCTCCGAGTTCAAACGCATATTAATTCGCACCGGCAAAAGTTCGCCGTCGAGTTCTCAACTCACACACGCAGCCCGTCTTCCCGACTCCGCGATCCTAATCCAGGCGAACACCGCACGTGTCTCTGGCGGCTTGCTCGAGTCGAAAGTCAAACGCCGAGCTGCTCCTCTCGAAAAAGTTGGGGCCCGCATAATTGCCTTTCGCGAAATCACGCGAGAGCGAATTATATTTGTTTGGCCGCCGCTGCGGCTCCCTTTATTTAATAACGCGATTGCCCCGCCGCGCGGCAGGTATATGTTCTTCGCGAGTCTTCGGACGGCTCGCGATTAAAACTTGCCGCGGTTCGAAAGTTTTGATTGAATTAAAAATTCAGCCGTATTACGCGCGAATGATAAAAAGGAAAGTTGAGCTAATCTTACGGGTGTGTGTAAAGGCACTTTTAAACTTTGAGTGCATTCGTATGCCGCTCAACGTAACCATTGCTCCGTACGAAAATAATTTATCCGAGCGGGAGCCCGCATAAGTTACTCTCGGATTCAAATTCAAATCGTTCGTCATATCTACCCTGCGAAGCACCTGCAGCTCCTCTCCGCACGAATCGCAACACAAAATAAAAATAACCAGCACAAACACAAAAATATCACCAGAATCACTGTCACCAAAGTAAATCCCTCACCGTTCGAATGAGCGAGAGCGATATCTCGCGAAGAAGAGGCAAAGTCGGCGGCCGCAGCGCGGGAACGTCGGCGCCGCACTGTCCCGGCAGTCCGACTTGCCGAGCCGCTCTTTCGCCGCCCGCGAGCCTCGGCCGCGAGCCGCCGAGGCGCTGCCGTCGCCGCGCTCCGAGTAGGGCGACGATCGAGAGAGAGACTCGTGGGCGGCAAGTATTAAAATTGGGCCGATCGCGAGTGCCGGGGTGGCTGACCTGATTTAGAAGAGACGCTCGCGGGATTTGCGCGATGTTTTTTTTTTCAAGGCTTTTTTTAGCGGTCGGAACGAGAGTTGTAAAGCAGGATTTGCGCTCGCGGCGGAAATTTTATCTTTATCGGTAAAGAGAATATTTTGTCATTTGTGTAAAAGTTAAATTCACCTCGCGCGGAGATAGATTAGGAAATGCGTGTTTGATTAAAGTGCTAATAGGATGATAAAAGTGGTAGTGGACTATCGGAACGTAATTACGGTACGTAATGACGAGAATTGTATAATTAATCGGCGTTTATGTAAATCGCTATCGAGATATTCATAATACTTTCGTGGCGAGAAGAATTTCAAGATGAAAATAAATAACTGACTATATGCTTTTTCTATTGATTCGTAAATTCATGATTTTTTTATTAATTATAATTATGTGTAAATATACTCGCAAAGAACAGCTACATTTTTCTTTCATGAATACCTTCACTTACTATTATAGTTACTAAGTAGTATGTGAAACTTTAACCTTAGAAACAATAACTTGTCGACTCGGGTTATTGATTAAACGTCAGTACTTCTAATCTAAAATTCACATATAATTATATCATCATCATATATATTTCTTGTCGAAACTTCGCTAACAATATTCATAATTTAAACTTCTACATTACTGCAACCAAACAAACTATTAAATTCGAATCCCTCAAAAATCCAAACCGCAACGATACAAAAAAGCAAAAACTCTCTCCGGCTAAAATGATTATCGCGAGTTTTCAGCTTTTTAACGCATTTGCGCAACGGCTCCATTGAAAAAATAAGAGGCACCCGAGACAATGCCCATCCCCGAGAGCGAGAGCCGTAAAAAATTTTGATTTTGAAACGTTTGCACGCCAGGCCTTTTGTCTAGCGTTTTTTTTTTTATGAGCTACGACGACGCGCCCGCCGTCAAGATTTTTCATTGAGAAAGTCCGGCCTGTCGCTCTCGCGTGCCTTTCCTGCAGTTTCCTTTACGCAATATTCCAACTGGATTCCCTGGAAGTAGTCTGAGGCGTGCATACTTTATGCGTAAATAATAATAGTCATTTTGCGGAATCGCCTTAGTATTACGTTTATTATTTTATTTAGTTTCGACTGCATTCCTCTTCGATCGTTTGAAAATATGCATTTGGTAAATTATACGTCACAAGAAGATACAAGAACTTTGCAGTAATCTTCATAATTGTTAGTAATCTTCAAACGAAAGTCAATAGAAATAAATTCATGAAAAATATCATCTAGAATTAAATTACATTCAAACAAAAAGCACGGAGCGTCATAAAATTATTAAGACACTCTCTCCTCTAAATGTTAATGAAACGCACAGACTTATAAATCCAGCGCAAACAGTTACTTCCTCCCACCTCACTAAATTTCCCAACCCGACCCGAAGGAAGAAAAAAAAAGAAAGAAAGAACACAATGCAAGGCACTAAACCACTTGTTATACAACAGGACGAAGCCATAAACCTGCATCCCAATCCCGAGAGCGAAAGCCGCGCTTCCGAAATAAAATATTCAGACGATAAGACCTCTCCTTCGGCCCTCGGCGCCAAGGATGAAACGACGCGCCGCCCGGCGTGGGAGTCTATAGCGCCAGTAACGAGCAGCCCCTCGCCCGGCTCGGGGGCTTTTCCCCGGGCCGCGCGCGGGGGTGGCTTACTCACGCCGGTAATGTGGGAAAACTGGCGCTGGAAAAGTGCGCCGAAAGGACGACTCTGCGCGCCGGCCGCGTAAATCGAGGCGGCGAGTGTGCGACTTTTGTGTTTGAGGTGTAATGGCTCGCTTCCGTGGATTCGGCGGCGATGTGATGAGAGTTTTAATCGTTGTTTGCTGGTTAATGGTGGACTGGGACTTCTTTGTTACGGGAGCGATGGTCTCGTTGCGTTTTATTTGGCCAGCTTTGGATGCGTTCGATTTTATTTGGTTGCGGGGGATTACATGTTTGTTTGGAGCTGTAATGCCTTTTTGTTACAGGGAAACCGTAATAAATTCTGAATGGAAAATAAAATGTTGCATTTTATGATTCGCGCATGCAATATAAAATCGGAAATAAAGTAAAAAATATTTGTTGTGCGGTAAACGGTTGCATTTCACGATTACATTAATTGAAAAGCTTGTTTTCTATTCGACGTCGTTAGACGTTTCGCAAAAACAACAACAACAAGCTACACAATTCATTCCCCTCAAAGAATTCCATCAACATTTCAAAAGCTACCCCACAATCCAATTACCCCATCAGAAAAGTATCCCGGTGCGGGGCGAATAACGAAAAAAGGCTATTAAATATAAGAGCAGCGTCTCGTTCGCCCTTCGGTCGGGAGAAAATAAAGCGCTCTTCCCTTTCATTCCTAAGTAATTGCGACATTCCGCGAAAGCCTAAATCTCCGACTCGGTTGAGCCGTCAAAGCAGGCAGCGGCATGCCGGAAGAAATTAAACCGGCGCGGCATCTCGCGCGGCAATTACCAATTTTTCCCTCGACAAAATCCACCGCCAGGCGCGCTAAAATCGTCGGGCCCAATCTCGCTAATGCCAAGCCGTTTTTCCGCTCCGCGCGAGCACCCGAAGTATTCTCGCTTCGAGAGCGGTTTCGCTTTCTGCAGACTTTCGGCATTGTGCGACACGCTGGGAAGGATGACGTTTATCTGTTGACACTTTAAACTGCAGGTTTGTTTGCGCGCGCACAGGGAAGAACGACATGATTACTTCTTGTAATTTGCAGTTTGCTTTGTTTCCTTGATAAGTTTTGAGAAATTTGAGAGTTTTACAGAAAATAGTTCAAGGCAAAAGCTCGTATTTGCTGGTGAGATCATCCCGTGTGTGGCTAATTGAATTGGCTTATTGAATTCTCTCTCTCCCTATGTTTGAATGGCTGAAATCATTTTACAGATCATCCGTTGAGTAAACCTTAATGTTCGCTACCCTCGTTTCTCTATCCAAAACGGGTTTCTTAATGTATTAAGAACTCTGAATTTATTCCGATTTTTTATTACAAAAAAGACAGACTTTTCGTTTCCCCAACAAATAAAAGAAACTTTACTCGTACATTACTCTTTGGATCGCAAAAATAACGTAATCTAAAAAACACTCGCGAATCCAATGCTTCTCTCCTCCCAAATACGGAGCTCCAACAAAAGCAGCGATCGTGCGTTGTTTTCATCGAAAGCAGCACATCTTCCTTAAAACTTTGTTCGCCAGCCGTAAATCAAGCTCTAAACCAGCTCCGCTCCGGCACCAAGCCGTTCCCTCCACCTCCCCGACAAATCCCAATCATTGTCCCATCATCTCCGAGCTCTTTCCTTCTGCTTTGCCTATGCACTTCGGAGCAGACGCGCCACGTGAGAGAGAGAGAGAGAGTCAGTGCACCGGCCTGTACATATTACTCTCCACGGGCGGCCGCTATTTTTAGGCCACAAGAGCAGCAGCAGCAGCAGCAGCAGCAGCAGCCGGTGTATCATCTTGCGGTGCCGCTTCTTCCTCGAGGGTCCGCGTGTGCGTTCTCGAGTCGGCGATACGGCGATCGCGAGGCGGAATTAGACTGCGCGATGCGCGCCGCGAGATGACGGCCGACGGGCTCCGGGGGTCGATATATCCGAAAGCTCCGCGCGGATGAAAGGATTTGGCGCGAGGTTGAGTAATCGAGGCGCTCGAAGTGGCGCTGATTGAAATATGCCGAGAAGTGGGTCAGATTTTTCAGTTTTCTTCTATAATAAACGCGCGGCGGAAGAGATCACGACTTAAGTTTGTGATTAATGAATGCGTTAGAGTGAAATGTGAAATGTTTTGCTTATTTGGACAGTTTTGACGCGCTTTTTCCAGATAGTAAAATAAAATTTCAATAAAAATTTCATTATTATAGTCGTCAAATAATTAGTATTTATTTTATTAAGTAGCTTTTCACGAAGCAATAACACGATCGTTTATGTACACTGATATCTGATGTGATTCATAACTAACGCTTTTTCTAATACTAAAATAATTATACTTTTTAAATTAATTCCAAAATTAAATTACACCGAAAATGAAGAGTAATCCCTCGCGCTCCCCGACTCGACGTTCTGACTCAAAGTTTCAGGCCTAAATAAAATGGACGCAACGCAAGCACTATAAAACTCAGCGCTCGCGCCGCGGGAAGTAAAAAGCTCCTTTCATCGGCGCGGCGCTCGTCGCGTAAAATCCTCGAGCGTGCCTCGGATGCACCTCTTGATCGATAACACGTTCAAACTAGCCTGCCGCCCGGTAGTCGCGGCGGCCGGCAGGCACGAGGAGCCGAGTGCATAAAGCCCGATTACGAGGCTCGCCGTTTACGACGCTTCGCGTTATATAGAGCGGAGTTTACACGGAGCTGGGCTCTCTCGCTTGGCGCGGCTAAGATTTATTTATGGGGAAGGGGGGTGGGGGGGCATTTTTATATTTAAAGCCTTTTTCCCGGAGGCCGAGGCGCGCGCGATGCGCGTCAGCGAGGGCGGAAGGGACAAAGGCGAAAGTATGTATTCGGGCTTTTATCGAATGTGGAACATGTGTTCGCCGGCGCGGAAACAGAATTTACGAAGTCGATGAACTGCGCGCGTGGGAAATTCGGTCAGCGCGCACTTTGCTTTGCTCGAGAACTCGCTATATTTAGGCTGGAAGATGGCTAATTAAATTTCGAGCTCGCCGATGAAAAATTAGGATAAATTTTAGGGACGGAAGTGTGTTGAAGGCTTTGGTGGATAAAGTCATTGCTGGCACGTAATCGTTTGTAGTCAAAGAAATAAATCATTTTTGATCTTTATAATTATTTAGAGAAATTACTATACTCGTATACTTTATATTAAAATTTACTATACGTTTAATAATTTTTGCTAAACTTTTAATAAAAATTGTTAACAATATAACAAAAATTAATATAAAGTATAGTAATTTTCACCCTAACTCAAAGACTGTCCTCGAATTACTGACGAGTATAGAAATTTTTCTAAAACATTTCTCTCCGTGTATGAAACATTATTCAATAAAGTAATTTATTAATTTGCGTAAAATAAATTTTAATGAAAAAAAAAAATGGATAATTGTAAGAATCCCGAATGGTTTAAACCTAAATAGTTTCCTAAGAATTGTTTAATTCATATAAATTGCAACCAATAATTAAACTTCACAATACGAGATTGAAAAATCCACGTCTTTACCAGATAAGATTTAAATTAATCCAAACCCAATCATAAGATTGATTCACAAACCCCAACAAATCTGCCGAGCTTACTCGCCTCACCTCCTCAAGACGCCGGCAGCCACCAGCTTTCCCTCCAAATCACTGCGAAAAAAAAGCAAGCCGCGCGGCCCTGGAGAAAATCGAGTAACCGCGGGCTCGCGCGAAGTACCCGCAAATGTTGACAGAATCGCGGGGTGGGCGGCGGGGGGCACCTAATGCAATCGCGCAAATGGAAATGCATTTACTCGCGTCGCGGAAAAGCTGCTCTATTTATTTTGCCCCCTTTTTTTTGCGCTCTCGATCGGCGGGGGGCGAAAGCGCGGGAAAAATGCCGTGCAGTCGATACGGCGTCGCGCGGCGTCTCTTTCGCGTTCGTTTTTGCACGGGAGCAGCTCCCCGAGAGTCGCGGCGTAATCAAATATTGACGCCCGGCTAGTAAGCCGTCGAGAGTTCTCGGGAAAAATGGGTCAGCGATGCCGGTTTTAGCTGTGGAATTAATTAAAAAATACTTTGCGCAGGATTTGGGAAAATTGGTCGCGGTTGCATTTTATCAGCTTCCGAGCTCCACGGCACTTTTTTCTTGAGCCTTTTTCGCTTGCCGTGTTACTTGCGTATTGAATATTTTAAATTGCAAGTGCTTGCGTTTATGTACAGCGAGGAGTAGTTTTTTTTTTTCGTTAAGTAGATTAAAAAAGGAGGCTAAAGGGAATTTTAAAATTAAATTTTTTTAAAAGTAATTTTTTATCGATATAGCCTAAGATTCAATTTGAACAGATTTCTATTTTAATTAAAAAAATGAGAATTTTTTTACGAAAAATCTCACCGATCCATTGCGACAATTGAGCCGTTCATAGACTCCGTTTCGGTGTACCGTCATTTTTTTCACAACTCAATCTCTCTCGTACGAATCCTTCATAACGAGAAACCAGCGGATGAATAATCGATGAGGTGGGGAAAATCAGCCGGGGACGCTTCGCAAATAACAAGAGCGTCTCTCTCGGTGCTTTTATGACGAGGAGGAATGTCTGCGTACGTGCGGGAAACTAAGTCTCCCTAGGCTTTTATGCAGCCCAACGTCTTTACTCTCCGCGACTCTTTGATCTTCGGCATTTTAAGAGGGCCGCGAGTCCCTGCACCCCGCTGCGCGAGCGCGCGCCTCGCTGCATTTCGCAAATGCGCGACGTCGCGCGCACCGCGCGCCCGGCATTCTCATAACTTCGGGCATTGTTTTTTATATACCTTTTGGCTTTCGTGCGATAATGCACTGTGGTAATTACTAAGTTTGGCTGTCGCGCGCGAATGCACGGAGGTACTTTCAAAGAGAGCTGCTGCTATTTAAAATGTGAGCACTGGTGGTAATCTGCTGTTAGTTCTTAAAAATGTACGTAGTTGAGACTGATTTTGATATTTAAAAGTATTACTTACCGCAGGTACCTTGGAATTGATCGTGATGCATTGGCAGAAAAAAAAGCAAACTTACCTGTAACAAAACAGAGGTATTTTGTTTTATAAAATGATAATTACATTTTTGTTAATGAAAATTTTTGCTGAATAATTTTTATTAATGAAATTATGTGTGTGAAATGATCTTGTGACATATGTAAATGCGATAATTTTCTGTACAATCTATATTACATTCTGATTAAAAATCATCCACTGTAAAAGCAAAACTTTCATCCAGCTCTTTTACCAAACACAATAGATTCAATCATACAAAAAGTATCCTAATCCTTTGTCGACCCATCAAAATAACAAAAAGCCCTCCTTCACCTCCCTCCGTCCAGACATCCATCCATTTGCATAGATAACGTCGGCCCCCGATAAAAAGCTCCTCCTCCCGCTGTCCCTTTGTGCTCCGCAGCAGCAGCAGAGAGAGAGAGAGAAAACTAAAAGTCCAGCGCGCGCAAACACTCGCGATCGTAAATATCCCCCGGCGCGGGGCGACTTTCGGCTCGCCAGACTCCTCTCTCCAGCTGCAGCTTCCGTCCTTCGCCGGTATATTTTTGCGACCTTCGCCGCGTCCTCCTCCTCCTCCCACGCCCGGGGATGAAATATGTATATAACGCTCGACTTTCCGAAATTCCGCGATCGTAAACGAGCGGGGGGACGACCTACATGCCGAGAGCAGATAACGCCGCGATGAGCGCCGCTACCGGTTTTGATTAGGTTAGCTCGGCTCGCCCGAGATGAAAAGTAGTGTTTTGAGATTTTTGAGGGCGTTTACGAGAGGCGATCTGGTCGAATAAACACGCGAGAGTCGTTATTTCGCCCGATGATTTGTTGGACATAAACAGAGAGCGAATGGCGCAGGAGAGTTGAATGCCGATCTGTAACGAGCTGGACAATTAGTCCAGTTTCTCTGGCTGCTAAACGGAGGAATTGAAGTGTATGGGTTGTTTATTGCCGGTAATAGTGGTTTGGTAAATGTCAAGACTTGTGAACATGTCAAAGTAGGGCTGTAAAGTAGGTGAATTCTAACTGTGTTTCTATTCAAGGAAAATATACAAGTGAATGAAATTGGCTTTGATCGTTGAGAATATTTAGAAAATGTAAAATGAGAGCTTGTTGGAATATAAACCTACTTTTTCCTGTATTAGATGAAAATTTCTTGAAATTCTACAATTTTAAAGTTTTTCGTAAATAATTAGATTTGATTAGTCAAACTTTCTAAATCACAAATATTTTTCAAAAATAAAGTAGTTTTGAAAATAATATATTTTTCGTTATTTTTAGTACTTCTGATAAGTTTTTATTAATGTACACATCCCAATTTATTTATTTTCACCAATACTTCTAATGAAATTTTCTAATTCAGAAGCATTTTTCAAAAATAAAGTAGTTTTGAAAATCATATATATGTTTTTTCTGTCATAAATGTTATTTTCAATATTTATAACAAGTTTTTATTAATATACACGCATCTCAATTTATTTATTTTCAATATTCCTTCACTTTCGCAACATCAGATGTAATTGCTACTTTAAAGTATATCTACAAATTACTAGTTTCCCAACCCACTTTACTATCTCTCAAAAGCTGCCGTTGAAAACGAGCCGAAATCGAGCGATTCAATAAATCCGCAGCAATTACCGAGCTTTCAAAACTCGCGAAGCCACGCATATTACCCGAGCCCCGAAAACTTCGGTCATCCTTCGAAAACAGCGGCGAAACATTCCGCCAGTGTATACCGCGCACTCGGCCGGGCTTTGCATTTGTATAACCTCGATTCGGAATTCAATTGCGGCAGGCCTCCACACGCGTTAATACCGCGATACTTTGGCGCATTAACCTGGCTTACGGCCACTGCTGCATCATAAATAAGGCGCGCACAATGCTCTCTCTCCTCGCGCTCGACTCTTGTCCTCCGCGCGCGTATTATATCGCTCGGCAAGAATTTGCGCCTTTTTCTCTCTCTCTCTCTCCCTCCTCCGTTTCGCGCGCTTCCGCTCGCCGCTCCGCAGGATCGGGATGCTTGCCAAACGGCTAATTTCCATGCGGCGCGCGCAAGAGCCGGAGACGTGCCCACGCGTGCAATGTATAAAGCTCGGGGGGCTGCGAAATCGCGGGCAAGAGCCAGCGGAGGACGCTTGCTCTTATTGCGATCGAATTTTCGCACTTTGCGCGCGGAGACTGCGGGATATTGTAATGGGTTTGCTGCGGGCAGATGAGTCAGGCGAACAGTTGGGATTCGTTTAATTTAATTATAATGAAAGCTTTGTTAATTAATTACGAGAAAGGCACTTGCAATTTGAGCTAGTATTTTTTTAATTTGTAGCAAATGTGTAGAGCAATATTTTAAATGTATTATAATTTTCTGCCATTACCATTCGGACCTCAACGTGCTCTAAATAAATCAAGGACGCAGTACTTAATTTCAAGCAAATATAACTAAAAAAAATGAAATGTTCAATCTAAAAATATCCTCTAAAAGCGAAAAAAGAAGTCCCCTAAAGAACCGCCCAGCCAGATCCCAACGATATCGATCATCCGAGCCGAAGGGATAATTAGAGAAGAATCGGACGGAGCCGCGAAAAGAAATCGAAAAAAAGGGAGACCGCCTTCCGAAAGAATGAGTTTCCACGGAACGTCTAAAAGAGAGGAGGCGTGAACTTTCGCAAGCGAGAGCATTGCCAAAGCCCGGCGGGTGAGAGAAAGAGAGCCAGTTCAGGTAAAGCTGCGCAGTCGTCCTCAGTTCGGGATCGAGAAATCTGGGACGAGTCTAACGAGCCGAAAGAGTCCTTTCTCTCTATATTCACTCTGTTGGCTCTTTAGGGGGGTCCGAAGCGCGCGAAGTGCTGAGCTGCCGAAAAGGAGCAACGTGCAGTAGGGCAAATATGCCCGGGACCTTTCACTTGTTCGCGAAGTTTAGCTTTTGAGTCTTGTGTTGGATTTGCGGCTGCTTTGAGCAGGTGTTTGCGCAAAGCGCAGGCTACAATTAAGTTAGAGATGTTCAAAGTCTTGGAAGGGTTGGTTTAAACAATTACTAAATTTAGAAAATTTTAAAAGTTTTTAAATTTTTTGGAAGTTGGTACAATTGAACAAAATCGTCTTTCAAATGAACGTAGGAAATTGATTAAAATATTTAATTAGAGTTAATTGAAAGTTGGTTGAAATATATCATTCTCCAAATTTAAATTCTATTAATCTCTGACTGTATAGTAAATACAAGCCATTTGCGAAAAAAGACCTAAATCTCATCGCGAAATATCCTTTAAAATGAAATCCATTAGCTCCCGAGCTTTGCACAACTTAAAAGCATCGATCACGGAAAAGTAGTTATTCAGCGCGAAGAGCTCGAGATTTAAACCTTGAGAGGAGCTCCTGGAAAATCGAAGCGTCCTCCTCGAGCCACCGGCTGGAGTGTTCGTACTAATGAGCCTCGTAAGGCAGAAGAAAGCAGTCGGTAAGAGGGATAATCCGCTGACGTTCACGCGGCATATTTCCCAGAGCGTCCTGTTTCTTTCGGTAAGACGGCGTTGACCTTTCAAAGCCAGCGAACGGCCTACAGAGGTTGTTTGGAAAATCTTTCGTAAAATATAAACGACAATCTTGTTTGTTACAAGTTTTTAAGAGTTGGGACGAAAAGAAATTTGCCTACTTACAAAAACTAATAATTTGATCAGCTTTTATACACAACTAAAGAGTTCAACGTGACAAAAAATCTAAAATACTCGTTTGGAAAATTCATTAAAACTCAAAGTTAATATCATTTAATATCCTACTTATTACTTTCGCATTAAATTCTCGCTTGAATTTTTAGCGATTTCGTGAGAAAATATTCTTTTAAAAGCACACTTTTTTCAGTCAGCGATATTCTAATGGAACAAAAATGTTCTTGAACAATAAGGAAGAGCCATAATGAAAACAGGAAATTTATGAAGGAATTTTTCCTTCGGGAAGAAGGCAAATAATCACATCACGCCTGCAGATGCGCCACGAGTTTCACATTCTTTCTCTATTCTGATGTCAATACTGGATTTAAGCACGGAGCGGACTGAAATAATGACACCGTAAACGAGAAAAAAGTATGCATATTTTCCAAGAAAGTTGTTTACCGTCGGGAAATGCCGTTCATTAAGCATTTTAATAATAAATATTTTAATCTTAAAAATGTAAATATATTTAAAATTTTTTTAAACAAACAAAACTCCACTAAACTTTATACAATAATTTTTCTTTAAAAGCAAAACGCCAATTCATACCAACACTAAGCAGCTCCGAAAGTGAGGAGGCAGAAAAGGGGGGGCCGGCGGTCATATCGCGTCGTCGTGGTGTGGCGCGCAGCAAGGGGGCACATATGTGCTAAGAGATACGGCCGGAAGAAGTCCGCGAAGCATAAAGGGACCGTAACATTTTTACGCAAGCGATGTGCAGCTGCAAGTGTCCGCGCGCAGCGAGCGGCTGCAGTCATTTGAATAATTAAGGCGGGCGTCTATACCCAGTCTTGAGCATTAGTTAGCGAGTAATTTATAAGCCCGCGAGCTTTCGATAAATATCAAACGAGCTTCGTATTTGGTGATTACTTCACGCTACTCTGAAAACTGGGTTGGAGGAAAAAAATTATTTTTTTGTTGAAAACCAAAATTATTATACAATCGCAAGTAGAATATCGGTAGCTCACTTTAATTACATTTGATTGCAAAAAAATAATTGTATTTCACAAGTTTGTCTTTTTATCGTATATTTTAAATTAACTCAACGGGAGATACTTTAAACTTCGATTCGATATATAACTTAAGGGTCGCGCAACTCGTTACATAAAAAAAACTCCAAAAGTAATTTTTTAAAGTCCGAACCCGAGCCCAAAAGCAGAAAAAGGAAAGCACCGGTAGCCCGCAGTAGTTTTCTCGAGTTTCGCCTGACCTCCATCGTGCAGTTACAGCGAGAGTTTAGATGGAATTGGTCGTAAAGTCAGCCGAGGAGGCCAAGCATTACTCGTAATTAGTTGCGCGCGCCTTTCGACGTTTCCCTGAAACGGCACGGCGAAAGGAAGACGCGATTCGCGCCTTGGCCCGACTGATTATATCTATTTTTTTTTCTTTGTTCGCTAAAAAATGATGTGAAACGGAGAAAAGTCCGGGTTACGTAATTAGGAAATTTTTCGAATAGCTTCGCGCCTTCCGCCTTTGACGTTTTCGTTTCGCTGGAGGAGAGAGAGAGAGAGAGAGAGACAATGGCTGCTAAAGATCGGCTTCGCAAATCAGTCATGCAGAAATTTACAATTTGAAATTCCTCTTGCCAGGTACTAAATAAGAACATTAAGGTTTAACAGGCAATTTTCGCCGACTCGTAAACAAGATTTATTTTTGTATAATCACCAGCTTTAGTTTTTAAAAAGTTTTAAAAAGAAACATTCGTGCGGAAAGAATGAAGCGAGTTTTAATGCCTTGAAGTAGAAAACTTGCCAAGTTTCAGTACAAAAACTTGAGATAGGATGAAAAATTTTTTGTTCGAACAATCGTTTTTTTATTTAAACATTGATTTTGCTTCCGACGGTCAAGGATAAACTCATTACTGGAATAATGTTGTTAAGCATTCGTGTCGCACAATGAATCATACTATGTCACGTTTCGGTGAATCATTCTCCTTTATTTCTCTTCATCGATGCTTTAATAAAAAAATGAATTTCTTCATGCTGTATATATATGCTCGTGATGACAATAATATTATTAACACCAAAAAAATAAAACACTATTTTTACTGACTTCAAAAGGACGTTAAAAAACAACCTGCATTTTCCAAAGCTCACCTTGAATTCTTCTGTGACAGTAAATTACCTCTAATGTGCAATGGTTAATGGTATTATTGTGGCATAATCCAGGCATAATTATACAAAGTTGACAGGAACAATGGTAGCGTTTCAAACGCATAATAATTACAGAGGTACCGTTTTAAAAATTGCAATTCTTAAAATAAAGCTCGCCTCTCCATAAAAATTCACGTTTAAAGCGAAATGAATGGTCGGGCTGTTTTCTTTACCTTGTTCGCAATGCTCCGTTAGCTCGGGCAGGAAACCTCGAGGTAATGAAAGTGATTTCAACTCACCTGCAACAGAAATAAAATTTTTGTTTATTACTCAACCGATCGAATCATCTTATATTTATTTTGTACGTTCTCATTATTATAAAATATCAAACAATTCGAAAAAGTAGAGTGTATATGTATATGAGCTAATCGAGGAAACTTTTGACTTTTGGATAGTAGAAAAAAAAATTTTTTTTAAAGCACACTATTGTTGAATTTTTTTCTTGAAGTAATAACTTCAAATAATAAGAAAACAGGGCTCTTAATTTTTTTACAAACTTCTTGTTTATTTATTTTTTTTTAACATTCAATTTATTATTTACAATCTGTAATTAACAATTACATAGACAATAAGTAAATATTTTAAATTTAATACAAAAAGAAAAAAATAACAAGTGAGTACTATGGGATATCATTAGATAGTAGTCCTAAATAAAAATATAATAATTTGTAGTTTTGAGTAACTATTTGAAGCTATATATTTCTATATCTCTTCAGTCCTGAAGTGGTGATCGATGAATTGATTATTCCTATGGTAAGTCGATTTGAGTGGTTTTTGAGTTTACTTTTATGGTCTAATGCGGACTGTGTTAATTTCTTCTTTTACTGTTGGGATATTAAAGTCTGATTACTTCATTTGTGATAAGCAGGGTGCATTTACTTAGTTTCGTAGAGTTTTTGATTGAAATTCTTCAATGGTATCTATGTTTGAGTTGGAGGCGGTCCCCATAGTCCAATGCCGTATGTCCATACAGGCTTCAATGCAGTTTTGTATTGAAGAATTTTATTCCAATGTTAATTTACCCAATTTCTGGTGAAATGAACATTTTTTTACTATTATAATACTATTTTTTACTATTAATATAATAAAAAAAAATTACATTTTTGCAGAAGCTATAAGTGGCATCCATAGACTTAAAATTCACACAAAATTATAGTCATGCGTAAAAATATTATTTGGCAAAGGCTTAAATGATATTGCTTCAAAATTAAAAGACGTAATAAACGACTATTAGATCAATATCGACTACCCGAAAAGAAAAATTATTTATCTCGATGGTGTAGGCGAATGTGAAGGCCAAATTAAATTTGTGTACGAGGACGAGATGAAAAGAATAAATACAGCAATCAATAATACGCGTTTGGATTTTGTTAGTGAACATCAAAATTAAATTGATTGGCAAGGTGGTTAGAGGATTTGAATTATATACACGAGGAAGACTAAGCTGCCATGAAGATTAAAATTACACTGGTTTGTAAGGTGCTAGAGGAGATGATCATTATTTTGAATTGTTTAATTTGATAGTCAAAAATTTTGTAAAATAATTACATTCAGTTGATAGAAAATATTACGATGCTTCTGCTATAATATATATTGAACAATATAGATTGCAATTGTGGCCTGAATATGTAATGTCAATAAGACAGCATTAACAATCTGTCTTAATATGTACAGATATTTCTATAAAAATTGTGGGAACTCAAACTCTGTTAGAAATCCTGAATGAAGTATATAGAAAAAGTAGCAGAGAATATAAAGATGTATATGAACTAATTCAGGAAACTTTTAACTTTTGGATAGTAGAAAAGTTTAATCATAAAATAAATGTAGTACCCCTCTTTTATATACTATTTTCTTATAAAAATAATGTTTAAAACTTAAAAAAAAAAAAACTTCAAGTTTATAAGAAACACAGCAGTTTCTTAAAAGTAAAACGTTTCTTGGATTTGCTCATATACATTATTCATTTTCAGTCTGGCAGTAAACGCTTTTCCATAAACGTCAAAAATGGACCTTCATAAATCGGCATCGGTGGTTTCCGCGGCGTCTCACGCTCATAAATTTAGAAGCCTTGCCCGAAAAACGATTCGAATCCCACTCGGGGTCAAGTGCACTTCGTTTTTACCTGTAGTTACCGAGAGAAATCTGATGGTACTTCAATCAATTGAAGGCGAAAGCGGAGCTCTCGCCAGCTCGGTCTTTTGACTGGAGCTGCCGTTGTTGCCTCGTTGAATTAACGAGTTATTGCCTCCTCGATTGTTCAAGTTCGATCTATTCAAGAGATGTTTGATTTCAGGAGTGACCTTAGATTTAAAATTAAAATTATTGTTTGAGTTTCGCGCTGGTCTACTTCGAATGAAAGAAGTGCAGTTTAAGGCCTTCGTGATTTCTTTTGTTCGATTAATTTCAAATAAAATCAATAATGGAATTTAGCGATCCTTCTAAATTAATATGTGCAGAGAATATAAACTTGTTCGGTGTATTACCAGAAAAATAAATAGAATAATAATCATACGGGCTATGACGTTAAATAGATTCCTTTTACAGCATATTCAAGCTTTTATGGTTTAGATGATTTTTCAATTCAGTCGTACAAAATTACCATTTTTAAATCCTGATACAAGTTTTAATACTTTTCCGCTTAAAACCACATAGTGTTCAACGCACAAAAAAGTGAAGCAAAAATCACGTTGAAGCATCATAACCGAGCGTCAGCGTCTAGTTAAACCTTGTAATCTGGATTCAAAGCACGAGCGTCTTGCTTGGACACGTATGTCTTTTGTCGCGCAGACTCGCGAGTCTCGTGCCACGTGGAACTCGAGCAGAATGGCAAGATGCCGGCCGCCCTTTGTGGCTGCGTTAATTTCGGAGGATCTTTCGGATGTCTCTCTCAAAAATGTGCGATCCGTTTTATTTGGAGGTTCAATGAACTGGAGAATCGCGGCGACGTGCCTGTATTTCCACGTTTTGAGAGTAAATAAAAGGGGTTATTAACCGAAATTGTTTAATGTTTTGAATGGTAATTTAGAAAAAATTTGAAGATTATAATGAAATTAAAAGTTGTCTAATTTTTATTGAAAATCTATAAATGTAACTGTTACAGCTGTATAAGGATTATATTATGACAACTGATCAATATGTCTATAAGAAAGAAGAATAACGACAATATTGCTAATGAAGAGTCAGTATTACGACAATTAGAATGATTGACATTACCGTAGGCCATTGACTCATCAAAGAAATCAAATTTATAAAACAATGGAACATTTAATTCAGAAATAAAATTTCCATTGCAAACGCATCGAACGCAGAGACCCCGTAAAAACGCCATCCTCGTCCCGCCGCCTTCCAAAAAAGGCAACGTTTAATTTCCAAGCAGTAAGTGTTGACTCGCGCATTCCCCGCGCGTTTCCTTCCACCTCAGGCGGCGGTATCAGCGGCGAGCAACGCACCCTCGGACCCTCGAAAAATTGAGCACACAGCGGCGCGTCGGCAGGTGTGTGTCCCGCCGCGGCTCGTGTGTGTTCCGCGCACATATTATCGATCGCCGGGCTCGTTTGTTCAGTCACGTGATAACCAGGGCCGCTGGCCGTCAAAAATAAAATAAAAAAGAACAACACTGCATTCCTGCATATCGCGAGTCTCCGGCGTCCTTACGGCCGAAAAACGGCGCGTTTTATTCGCCGAGCGGATGTTTACGGCGTCAGCAACATTGGCCGACCTTTGAAAATGGCTTTTTTACGGGCCGCGAAGTTTCTTGCTCAGTGAATGGGAATTTCTGATAACGACGGAGCTGAGGGCGATTTATGGATGGCGTTTAATTACTTGTCGGATTGGGGGAAAGGCTTCGGGCTATGGAAATACGGAAGAATCGAGTGTTTGGGGGAAGGAATAAAATGCTTTTTTTTTATCCTGTTTGTGTGCTTGGGAAGGTGATCGTAATATTTGGTTACGTAACAGTTGCGTTAAAAATGTACTTGTAACAATGTTTACTTTATAGGTTGTCCTCTGGCAAAACTGACTAGCAAAACTGGGTCAGTTAAAAGATACTAAAAAAGTGATAAGATTGTGCCAACATTATATAGTAAAGGTTATACACTTTTTACGTAAAATTAGCTCCTTTTTTTATTAATTCACGGTTGATTATTTACTACACATCTTTGTATTTCGAAAATCTTGTAATTTAAACCACAGTAAATTTAGATATTAATTTAATAATTATGATACTTCAATTTCCTACTTCAGTTACAGTTCACATTGATTACGAAACTTTGCTGCTATTGTAACTTCTAAGAATAAATAAATTTGAAATAGCTTCCACCTTCTCTTATAAATTAATTTAATTAATGCATTCCAGAGCTACGATAAACTCTCCCTCCGCCGGCTGAAAATTACTCAACCGCCTTAATTTACGTGCGATTAAGGCGCTCACAAAAATCCTGCCAACAATATCCAATTACGAGATCATCGCGCGTTTCTCCTCGCCAGCCGCGCCATATTTCCTTCGCAGCTCCGCGAAAAGCGCCGGAATAGAAACTCGCTTAATGCCCAAAGCCCACAAAGCAAAGAAGTCACCGCTCGTAGAAAAATCTCGCACGCGACGCAAGAATTTCGCGGATCGGCGCAGGAGCATTGTTCTCCATCTGCGGGCCGACTCTTTTTGCGCAATGCGATGCCGCGCGGAGAAAGCCTGCCGATTTCGCACCTAAAGTCCGATAAAATCTCGCCGGCAATGGAAAAAGGCAAAAAAAAAAAAAAAGAAAAATGTGGAATCGCGCTTGGCACGTGCTCTCGTGTGCACTGGTGGAGTTACGTCACTCGCCGCGGCAGTTAATTAAAGCATGGCTCCGCGGCACTTGCTGTGTATAAAGAGGCCATTTTTGCGCGCGCTTCGCGTATTTTCGTTGCGCAATGGGTTATTAGGGCCTAATGAGTGCGTTCTTTTGGAAGAAGAGACCGGGGAGGTGCTGTGTTTGCGGATGTTTATGCGATCTGCGAGTTTCGTTAATAAGGATGAGTAAACTTGGATGTACTTAAATTGCAGAGGCTCCTTTGTGTTGCAGGTCATTGAGAAGGTCATTGACTTTAGCACGGCAGTGAAACTTTTTGTACTGCGCTACTTTAATGTTATTAAATCTAATAAAATCATGCGAACTTTTTTTTATTTTAAAATGCAGTTTTCTTTTTCTGCCGTAAATTACAGTGAATTATTATTACAATTATAATCTTTAAAATTTATTTTCAATTCTTCAGATTAATTTGAACTATATTTATAGTTTGTCTCGGGTAGACTTATATTTATATATCCTTTACTTGAAAAGTTTCATTAATTTTATCAGTAACGCGAAAATATTTATCGACCCCTGCAATCTCTGGCAAAGTTTCAACGTCGTATTAACTCTCTTCCAACTATTGGGAATCGTATCAAATTAAGCTAATTGCTGGATGCATCAAAACGACCGCTATTCAAAACTTGATAATCATAATTATTAAATCGAAGCAGCAAATAAGCTTATTATGAATATTCCTTTAAAATGATAATCTAAAATACGAAAGCGATCGAATTCATTTAAAGTTTACAGCCTTCCACTAGAAAAATTTTCAGAGCCGCAAAGTCTCATCCCAGAAATGTCAAAATACCCATCTAAATTCGCCTCGAATAAACTGCAATTCCCAAACTAAAAAGAGTTCGAAACTCCTCGATGGCCGAGAGCACATCGAAGACGGAACTCCATTAAATTAGCTCGGCATCCGAGACTCGATCGGCACGAAAGACCTCGGACAGACATAATCGAAGCAACAAAAATTCGTCCTCCCAGCAGGTATATATCCATAATCCCGACTTCGTCGGATTCGCGGAACGGACCTTCCTCCTTCGGAACGGTACATATAATATCGGCGGGGAAGAAGTCTCCTGGCCGACTTCCAACTATGCTCCGCGCGCGGCTGGAAAGCGAGACGCCGCGCCGTTGTGTCGTCGCTGTCGTGGGTGGACTTTTTGCGGCAGCGGGCCGCTGCTTCTTTTTGATCGCGCAGCCGAGATATCACGGAAATAGAACCGATGCAGCCGAGGAGTTACATCGCTTTGAACTGGGCTAATTTGATTGACGCCGGCAGGAGTGAGGCGGGAGTTGGGGGAGTTTTGTTTTTTCGAGGGAGACGTGTATCTTTTGAAGTGAAGGGATTGATTTGTCACTGGGAGAGGAGTGTTTGGGCAAGACGGTTACTTAATTGTGGGATAATATTTTTGTAACGTTTTGAGAAATGAATACTTGACTTGTCTTTAGAGTAAAAAATGTTTCTTTTTATCGTGTCGTTAAGTCTATTCTATTTTAAGTCATTTTATATTGAAATTTCTGTTGGTAATTTGATCGCATTGTTTTAGTCAATAACTGAATGTGTACAGTCTTTATATAGTGAAAAGATTTATTTACCGTTTCTGATATAAAAAAAACAATAGTTTAAATATTTCTGTTGAAATGTAAATATTCTTTAATTTTATAATTTACTCATTTAATTTATAATCGTTTTTTAACTAACTCTCGCGGCCTGCTAAACAACTGTCAATGCGTAACCCAAGCGTGCGTACCGCACAAACGCCCTTCCATCTAGCCCAGTTTAATAAACCGCGCACTCGAATAAACGGAAAAAGGGAAAAAAGGAGACACAAAGCGCGTAATTCCAGACCGCGATCTCGAGCTGATCTTGGTTGGAGTCAAGTGGTAGCTCGCATCCACTTATAGACGCAGCGCTGATGCTTCGAGTGACACGAAATCGTCGTTGGCGGCGGGGGGTCGATCAATTTTTCAGGCCTCGCCGCGCCGTCACGGGTTTAATAAGAGCTCTCGAGAGCCACGCGGCTCTTTGCTTTATTTCACTGCCGAGCTCCTTAAACTTAATTTATGGGAATTTCAAGTGCGAAAAGTAAACTTCCTGCTGCAGATTGTGATATCACGTATTTTTAGTAATTTTGACTCAAGCCGAAGTGATTTTACTCGTGCTTTCTTGGCGTAAAAAACAATCAGAATGAAAATTATGAAAAAGAATAATATTTCTTCATATTTCTCAATTATAATATATTTTGAGATTATTTTACAATACATAAATATGTAATACTAAAGTTAAGAAAATGACGGCAGCTTTAATCAACTAAAAACAATTACGAGCAAAGTAGTTGTAACAAGTTTGACCCGAATTTTTTGACGTATATGCTAGCGTAGCCACTTCATAAGCCCTTAATCAAACCATATGCATATTTTGTTGCTAATTTGTAGCAAATTTGTTACGCCGTACCCGATTTTGTTGCTCCCCAGCGGTTCTCGAGAAATAATGGATACGCTAACTTAATATTAAGCTACCGTAGCCAATTACTCTATCTCTTGACCTTATAAAGATATCAATACGAAACTGGCGGCATAATTTGTTGCTAATTTTTTACTCAAAAAGCCCGTTGCTTTGTTGCTCCAGCCGATTCCCAGAAACGTGGTCCGCGCTAGAACTTAAGCTATCTTATAATTAATTTACAAATAACAACTTATAATTATAATTACAAATCTCTTAATAATTTAACAACATATTTTTGAATTATTTCAACAGATATAACGTTATTCCTAAAGCGACGTAATCATCAGGCTTGTCCTCCAAGTTAAAGTGGCATTAGAGTTAAGAAAATAAAAGAACACAAAACTTACTCTGTCGTACAGCAAGCTGATTAGGATCAACTCTTTCCAAAGAGGACAGCTCGAGATCAAAGGTGTGCCTCTGTTGTGATCCCGAGCCCTGTCGAGGAGCAGTACGGGAAGCCCTCCTTAGTAACGGAGCTAAATGGAAGCCAAAACAATTTCTTCATTCACATGTTCGCGGTTCGTGTTAAAAGCTCTTAACAAAGGCACGCTTAAGCGACGAAGCTCTCTGGGCGAGGTTTTCAAACGGAAGCTTATGCATGGAAAAATCTTATTAATAGCTGTTTTATTGATGGGCTGACGATGGATGACGAATGAGTAAGTGATTTTGAATTACGAAGCGTAAGATAAGTTTAAAGCGAAAAATAATGTTGACGAATAAAACAATGAATTTTTTTTACAGAAATAATGATTGCGGTTCGGTGAATTTCGGCAGATTTTCGACTGCCATTTTTCATCTGCCGGCATAAAATATGTCGAAACTCGATTTTTGCCGGCTCACTGAATTGAGAATCTCTGCGCATTTATCAGAGACAGTGATAAAGCTGGAAAAAAAATACGGAAATGCGCCTGAGAGACAGATAGTCATACGTGAATGAAATTAATATTTTCTAGTTGAATGAAATGTTTTTTTATCTGAATAATTAACTAATAAACAGTAACTGAATAAAAAATCTGAAAAGTAATTAAAAATGTCATGAACAACTGTTGAAATAAAATAGCAAAAGATTTCTTACTAAAATATTAAAAAGACTAATTACTCTTTCTTTGGAATAAAAAAAAGACAAAATTATCATCAATCATCCCAAAATAATCTGGTAAACAATCGCATTTAAACCAAAAGATAAAAACTCATTCTTAGCGAAACTACAATCGTAAAAAAAAAGAAGAAGAAGAAAAAGGCCTGATAATTCAACAGTGACTCCCAAAGCAAAATTGGCCAATTTCCCAGCCAGGAAAGAAAGCCGTAAACATCGGGGGGAGAAAAAAGTTCATCCGGAGTAGGACGGAAGTGCTCGCAGCAGAGGCTGGGCGACGCGACGACGTTTAAGATCAAAGTGGGAGAGCCTCGGCGGCATCCCTGGCCGTTAAAGGAGCGTGACTCAGGCCACGTGGGTGCGCGAAACGGGGGGGAACAGGCCGCCGATAAAAGCTCGAGTGCCGCTCGGCGACAAGCTCGGCGATCTATCGATGGAGCGCCTATTATCTTTTATCTCTCGCGTGTATGGATTTTTTTTTCTCCAAGGATAATAAGCCGGCTGTGCGGCGGATCTTGGCGGATAACGGCGATCGAGCGCTTTGTTAAAGGCGCTTTCCGGGGGATGAGATCGTTTATTCGACACTTCCGATGTATGATTTATTGATATTACGGGGCGATGTTTGGCTGACGATGTAGAAATATTATTTTTCGGTGCATTATGGAAATTTCCATAAGTGCTTTTTAATATCCGGAGTAAAAGCCCTTTGTTTAAAAAAGTGTTTTTTTGGTTTAAACTTCCTGCCAAGCAGTCAAGAAAGATTGAAAAAGTAAGCTTAGATAAGAAACTTTAATAATCCCTCGAAAATATTCACAATTCAAATGCATTCGCTCTTAAAACCTGCTCAATCTGCCCCGTACGCAACTTTTCACTCCTTCTTCGGCGCGTCAATTAAACCCCAACGACGACTTCTCAAAGCACAATAGCCCATGCATCGCCGAAGAAACAAACGCCGGAAAAGACACCGCGTCGCAAACCGATGCGATCACAGGATAATAGTCGCGAGCGCGTCTAATATGTCGCGACAATTAGGCAGTGGGCAGCGGCAGCAGCAGCAGCCAGGCCTAAAATAATAGCCCGAAGAGGGCCGGCGGTAACCGAAGCAGACGGGAGCGTGGGATCGCGTTACCCAAGCTATCAGCCCGTAGTCGTGGCCTCTTGCGAACGCGCGCCCATTGTCTCCTTGGGTTACCAGAGGTGCTCTCCTCTCTGTCTCTTTCGCACTCTCTCGCCTACACCGCGAGAGGAACACGATATTCGCGCGCGTCCGCACGTTTTGCCGATTACACGAGTAGCCGCCCCGCCGGATGGCGAAAATAAGAGGCCGCTACTCCGCGCCGAGAGCTTGCGAGCTCGCCTGATAGGTGGTCGCTTTTGATGCTTTCGTTATATGCGAATTGATCTGGTTATTCAGGGGTTGATCACGTACGCGTGTTTGTACGAGGATATGGAAAATGTTGATTCAACGTAGAATATTGTTTATACCTGTGTAGTTTAATGTGGGGATGATAAACTTCCTGTTTTTTTTTGTTTTTGTTTTTTCAAATTGATCCAATATTTTAATGAAGAATCTATATAGAAGTTGCAAAGAATTTTAGCCCTTATCAAGTAATTTATTGTATATAAGCAATATATTAACAACGAAATATGAAAATTGCCAAGTCAGTGTTTAGTCAATTTCACGACTTATGCATTTTAAAAAGCTTCACCATATATGCAAATAAATTTAAACATCAACTTGGAGTTTGAAAAATAAAGAGAAACTGAGCTTAAATAAACGATAAAAGATATGAAGCAGTTATGAAATTGGCAGGTGAATCTCCAGGAGAACTTTTTATTCTCTTATAGGTATTGGTTATTTATTTTCCGTCGTCCCCTTTTTCATAAAATTAATCGTGAATGTGCTGCCGAAATGAAATTAGTTTGAAATGAATTTCAAATTTTAATAAGAGCTCAAGGATCTTCTCGAAAACGATAATGTGCATTTATAATAAGATAAGTTATTAAGTAAACCTATCTTAATATCCAACTTTTGATTGCCGTTCATTAAGAACCCACGTTAAAAAAAAAAAATCTCCCTAATATAATTGCTCGAACTGAATTTCCTGCTAATCCCAAGATAAACGAACCTACAGGTTAAAAGCTGCGGCGCGCAATTCCAGCGCGGCAGCTGTTCCGCCGCGGCGAAATCTTACCGCGGAGCGACGCGCACTTTCCAATAAAAATTAATAATTCCCCCGCTGCCGCGGCTCATCCAGCCGGGACTAATCAAACGATATTGAATCAGAATGAAAGCTGGCCTCCTCCGTTAGCCTTGAAATTACCGCGCGCCGCTCGCCGGGCACTGATGAAAACGCGCGCATTTTCACGCACTCGCGCGCTCTCGCGGATGATTACAGGGGGCAGCTCTCTTGCGCCGTTCCGAATTGAACGGATAAAATTAAATTCCGCGGAGAGCTTCTCCGTTTCTTCGCGGCGCTGGCCGTAAATTTGAGCGCGCGGAACCGCGGCGGCTGAAATTTACGACTGCCGTAGGTGAGCGCTGCCGCCGCGCACGCCGGACTTTATGGATTATCGAGGTGTTTCGCGAGCGCGCAATTGGCAGGCTGTAATCCGCGCGCGACGAGATTTTCGTTTAGTGCCGTGTTTTTGCGGAGTGTCTGACCAACGGCTGGTCGATAAATTTTAAAGGGCGAGATTTTTGCGAGCTTTTTGGAATTTTCCGCGGGCGTTCGTGGCGTTGGTTTGCAATTTATGCGCGGGGTTTATTTCCTGAGCGAGGCTGGTGTATAATAATGAATGACATCATTAAGTGTGGGTTAATTAAGATAATGTATTCCTGTATTATCGTTTATAATCATAGACGCCATGTTCGTTTAATCACGGTCATTGAAACCGTCGCTGGATCGGAATAGATCGACTATTAATTCATTGGGTTACGGAGAAAAATATGCTTTTAATTATTTATATAAATTTTCATAACAGTAACTATATATTTTTTCGGATATAGCAATCATAGATCGCCAAAACCAAAAATATTCCTGTACGTACTTTATAGAAAACTGTACATTTTCTGTAGAGTTTCTAATAAATTTTTTTGGCAGTCTGCGATTGCTTTACTTATTGTACAAGTGTAATTGGAAAGTTTTGATGCTTATTTTTACTTCATCACTTTTTCATTCCTGCAGGATTTTAATTTTGAATTTGAAAAATGCAGTGACCGCAGGTGTAACAAAAACTGATTTGTAGAGTAGCAAATAATTGTTACGTAGTTAGATACTGGATCTGAAACTGGGCACACGTTTTGCGAGTTTGTAACTCCGAAACTAACTTTCTATCAATCATCACCCGTAACCTTTTATATAACCAATTAAAAACAGATTGCCTGATAAATTAAGAGTTACAGTTTTATTAATTCTAAATTTTGTGAATTTCTGTAGTTTAAATGACCATCATTAAAGACGAAACTAACTGACTAACATCGATTTAAAGGCTTAAAGTGAAATAAAAATATCAGAGTGACGCAGAAAATCTATTTCAGTTTTAGTGTTCATCAATATTTACAGATATAGATAAATTATATTTGTATAGTTCAGCTATAAGAGATATATATAATTAATTTACCGTTTATTTATAGTTATAGTTAATCATAAATAAAAAAATATCCGCTCAGTTTCATTACTAACAAATTATTATTTATAGGTCCCATGAAAAATTCTTATAATTGGACGACCAATAAGGAGATAAAACTCTTTTAAAAAATGAACGTTTGTGTATTATTATTAAGAAGCCTTTCGGATGCAGTAAACCAACAATTCTATTATGAATTCAACGAAAGGAAGTTTACGTGCTTTACGTTCTTCTCATTGTGATTAGTCATACGAGCGCAACGAAGGAACCCGCAGTTCCTATGAATCAGCCGACAAGAGGAACGGTGTAGAAGGAAATAGCTGGATGCGAAGAGTATATTAACGACAGAAAAGCGTAATTGAAAACTGTACAAAAAAAGCTGAATAAAACATTAGCTGAGTAAAACCCATGATAACGTTTTTATTAAGGAAAACGTTCATGAATTTTTGTAATGTATGCTTTTTTTAATGCAAATATTTTCATTCAATGGTACTTTTTGTCTTTTAATTAATACTTAATATTAAAAACAATTTATGCTGCAACTTTATTGTTCATTCTCGATTGTATTCCCCGCGATACAAAATCGACTCATTATATTTGTGGAAACGCAATAAATGAAAAATATGTTTTAATTTATTTAAATTCAAAAAGCACCATACTGCTCGAAATAAATTTTAATCGCGCCCAACGGAAAATTTCCCTCAAATATAATTGATAAATTTTTATCCTCATTAACGACTCTCGATGTCTGCGTACGTACACAAACGGCGACCGCAAAAACACAGTCAAAGGGAATTCACCGCGGCGGAGTCAACCGCAGAGCACCACCCCAAAACGCCTTAATTTCCTCAATGAAGTCCCTGACGCAAGCAAGCTAATGCGCAGCTCGTAAAAGCCATTCGAATCTAAGCCAATCTAAAAAAAAAAAAAGAAACGCCGATAACTCACAGACGCTTCCAGATCTGTCGTCGTTGCTCTCGACATTGTCGAGGTCCAGTCGGTTCTTCTTTCTGCGCCTGATGATCGAGTTCCACACCTTCTTGTGGCTCATCTTTTCTCTCTCTCGGCCGAGCGCCGAGTTATTAATCAGTCGAGCGTAATCCGACGCTAATTGCCCGTGAAGCCGAGGGTGTCGTCGTCGTCCGCCACCACTTTGCACTCCCTCGACATAACCTCGATCGCGCTCTGTTATTAAAAGCCGCGCGCGCGCCGAGCACACACTTTGATCCTGCGTTCGTTTAGCCGACGCGAGAGACTGGGTTATATCCTTCGACTGTCTCTGCGCTGCTCGCTCTTCCCACCTCGTTCTCTCTTCTTTTCCCTTTTTCGTCGAGCGCGCGGCTCTCCTTTCGCGGATACGCGCGCTTTTCTCGCAACGAATGTAACTTTCGTCCTGGGTCAGCGTTTGCGCGCTACTGACGGGTGAGCGCGATTTTTCTCTAATTAGATGCTTGACTCTGGCCTTTTAATGAAACGTTAAGTCAATTATCGTTGTTTAGACGGTAGGTGCTTCTTCAGCTTGGCTTTTACATAAGCAGTCCTCGAAAACCTTTGTTTTGACGGTGTCGAATGTGGGTCAAAAGTATATGTCTTGCCTCGGTTATTGTTTAATTTTAATTAAGCTTCCGTAACGGGCATCATTTGTCATCGTGTAACGGTTCACCAGAACCCACATCGTTAAGCGTCAAAGTGCACCTCGAGCATTGAGTAATCCGGCTCTCTGACCGGCGTTGGCTGCTTTGTCTCGAATGCACACCGCTGACACTTGATAATCACGGAACATTTCCTGCATCTGGACAATTATTTATGTAAGACAATGTCGCAATCCAATTAGCAGCCCACTAAATGCCGGCGTTTCGCAACCTTGCTACTGAAACGCAATGTATCTATTCACCTGTCGCACCGTCGCAATCACATCGGAAACCAAGCACGATTTATTGAAAAAAACACAAAGCAGCAGCAGCAGCGGCGGAGGACAAATCCCTCCGGCGCTTCTTCGGCAGCGGATAAGGAGCGACTGATGGCGCTCGCGAAAAATCAGCGGCTCTGCGGGCAGCAGCCACGAATCAGGGCCTCGGGAATCGGCTGCCTGCGCGAAAGAATTCGCTAGCGCGTCATGCCGGACGCGATTAAAGAGAGACGAACGACGAGAGAGCGAGAGAGTAAGCGGCGTATACGCTCTCTGGGCGTGACGGCGGCGACGAGACTACGTCGGGAAAGAAGAAGAGAGAGCAACAAAAGCCCATGCGTCTATCTACGTCCGTCCGGCCGAGTCGACGTGTAATACGTACAGCACCACACACCACTCCCCAACCAAGCGCGCGTTCCTACCGCTCGATGAGGCGCGAATCCTCCATCTCCGTCTGCGTTTCCTCCTCGGCGTCTCGGCGATTTCGAATCGGTGGTAGGGGGTATGTATTCGTAACGTGCGCGCGGAGGTAATTACGCTCACCTCCGCGCGCGGATAAAGACACACGGGCCCGACGTCGGCGATGATGATGATGACGACGGCCGGCGAGAGGAAGGGAACGATTCCGGGCGAGCAGTGTGCGCCAGTGGCCACACAATGGGAGGATACGGTTCCCCCCCGGAGGAGAGGTAGGGATGGCCACATTGTTCGAGCTTAAACGCCTGGGAGAGAAAGAGAGACGGCGAGCGCGGACGGTCAGTCGGTGAACGAGCGCTAAGGATGTGGTCGTCGTTTCGGCGAGCGACGATAAGATTGCCGCTCTAAGTGAGCGCAGTGATTCCCAAGCGCCGAGGTTTTCAGGCTATTTGAACGCGCGTCAAGCTACTTCGTTCTCGGGTTTGATTGAACTTTCAGGGATTGGAATGCTTCGACCGCTGATCAAACGTTTATTGATTTGTTATAAAAAAAAAAAAAGTTGCACTGAAAGTGTACTATGTACTTTCTGAATAATATAATAGAAATTATATAAGGCAGTTAAAATTAAATGTTATTAAGGTTTAAGCTCAAAATTATTCCAATTTTTCCATAAAGATTTAGACTTCAGACATTTTTTTATCCATGACCTCAATCCCAAACCAAATGATAAAACGTGTTTAATTATATCTTTTTTTCATATTATATACTCTTTCCTCAAAACTTTCTTCCATCATTCGCTTATAATAAAATATTCCTGTGCTACGTTATAATTAGAAATCCTTAGGTCATAACCATCAGGTAGATTTTCATTGTTTATTAGCAGAGAGCGTAAATAGCGAATGATCGCATAACCACACATACGAAGGATTACGAGTCCACTCGCTCGCACGATGCGTTGCACAATCGCTAGAAAATAACTAATTAACCAAGTACTCGATTGCATTCCGCTAATCAAACGCGGCGTTACTGACGTTTCCATTATAAATAGACGTCGAAACCCACACGAGCCGTGCGTGCATTTATATCCTCCTCTTAAACGCGGGGATTCCCTCCCGCAACGCGACCTGCACCTTCGCTTACGGGAACGAACACCGTGCCCCGGTGCAAAATGATAGTAGCAATTAAGCTCGTGACGCATCGGGGCGTCGCGCGGGGACTTCGCGCACGCTCCGCCGGCAAATTGGCCTTGAAAACCGCGGCGAGAGCCTTCAATTTCTCGCGCTTGCCTCCGGGCGAAAGCAGCCACCGCCGCCTGCCCTCTTCTCTCTCTCCTCTGCTTTTCTTTCAAAGCTCCGATATGCCACTCGCGCGCCTTCCAGCGGCGACACTTAATCACGAAGCGCACCCCCTTCGAGCACGTACGGCGAGGCGTCTTTTGAGCGACGCGCGCCCAACGGTATTGGTAATTTTGACGACGGTGCGTCGAGAGAGGAAGAATCGACGCTGCTTTTGAATGAGCTGCTTGCCGTTATTGGGATTGGGGGGCGACGGCGTGACGATCTTTGGGAAGCTTACGATTTAAGGGTTTAGATTTTGCAGTCATTAAAGTTGAAAATTTTTTCTACCTTATTAATCGGTTTTGCAATAATTGAAGAATAGATTTTATTCTTTTTACTACTAGTTTAATTCATTTTTTAAACTATATAAAAAAGAAAAAATTAGTATTATACGATTTAAACCTTATTCGAGCGAACTAAAAAATGTGAACGGGTGTCAATTGAAATTGCTTGGTCATTACCTTCATGTATTCACATTATAAAAGTAATTGAAATTAGTGACGTAAAAAAGGCCATTAAAAAGTACACATCTGCTTTTATTAACAGCTAGCAAAAGTGGTGAGCTCTTTTTAAAATACATTCACAGAAAAAATGAAAGAATTTCTCTAGGGGACATTCTTCGTACATTCGCTTAGAACGTAACGGAAACTTCCCAGAAAAAAAAAAAAATACATTTTCATCAGTCTTACAATAAACGTTCGATTTTGCACGCTCAATTTCAACAGCTAATTTCCCTCAAGAAACCCTCCTCGATCGTCAGTTCCGCGCGCTCGACGAGCGCTCTCCAGCGAAGAGATCACCCATCGAGACTCGGTCCGCAGATCCGCATCGACGCATCGGGGCACGCCCAAGTTCATCGCCGCGCGTGCATACGGCGAGGAAGCGCGCGCGCGCGCTCATATCGGTCCCCGGCGATGATCGCTCTTCCGGCGAGGACACATCCGGCGCACGGACTCGAAACAATGGCCCGGCCGCGCGATGCAGCTCCGCGGGGAGGGGGAAGAGCTTTCGCGATACATAGAGTGCCTCCTCGATGACGCCCCCGCCGCGAGGAAGTGCGCCGCGAGGATTTGCGGCTAATTTTTGCGATTTTCGACGGCTATTTTTAACGCGCTCGGAGAGGAGGCTTGAGGAAGCAGTTTTATTTTTGGCTCTGGGGCTCTGGGGTTGTCCTATTTTTTTGGATTGATCATCGTGGGAAGATATGCTTGAATTTTATCTATAGATCGAATGTCCTAAAACGGTGTTGATGTAGTTTTTTCAATATTTTCTTGAGTAAGCGCGGGTTATCACGCAAGGAGGGAAGTGTACACATATATTTTTTACTGCCGTAAGATACTTTTTCACTCAATCAATAACCTGGTTTGCTTTACTTTCAAGAGCAGATTTATTTATTTGCTTAAATTACAGTGACTAATCATTGTAACAAAAACGTTTTTGTAAGGAGAAACATGATTGACACTATTCATATAAAAAGCTACCATTAAGAAATATTTTTCTGACCCACATTTCTCTGAAGCCTTCTCTGCCAATCAGTCTGGGCGTCTCCACAGAAAACACAACTATTTAAGCGAAGGTAATGAAAATCGCGTACACACGTACGAGTATCACAGTCCGCTGAATAGCCAGCGTTTTTAATCCTGCAGCCGAGTCATCAGGCGACGCGGCGAGAGATATATGTAGAAAAAAGAGCGAGACGCGCAAGAATGAAGACGGCGAGAGGAAATTGTAGTCGGCGCATATTGCAAGTCCGGAGTTCCCGAGTCGTGTACATATCTTAACGCATCGGATATCGACTTACGTGTCGGAGTCACCGGCCTTTTGCCGTTGGCTGCTCGTCTTTCCAGAAGCGCTTCGCTTGCAAGCGTCGCCTTGTTTTCATCTGTGCTCCGTGCTATCGTTCTCTCAATGTTTACGAACTGGGCGGTGTTTTTTAAATGTTAGCTTCGAAAACATCTTGGTTGGCTTTAAATTGGAAAAAGGTGCGGTTTTTTTATTTTCAAAGTTTAGATTATGTTGAATTTTGAGAAGGATTTTACGCGTTAAAGTATATACTATGTTACTGATATTGGAAGGTATGAAGAGAATAAAATTTTTTTTTATTCAACTTCAAGAGCTTCAAAAGCATCAAATTGAAAAAATAAATTTGAAAACTAGAAGCTGACGATGACAATTTTATTTAAAAGGTACATATTTTTTTAGAATTTAATTCAATGGCACATAATTCCTGGAATTTTAATAAAAAATTTTACACCAGAAGAATTTCCCGTACACTTTTCATGATTCTCCATTCCGAGCTCTCAAAATTGCAACTCAAGAAATATGTGAAAATTCCATCTCCGCGCTCATGAGTACTGTTATAAACTGCAACGTAGCTTCACCTATATGAAACTTAATTATTCTAAGAACCTCGAAAAAATACACGAAAAAACGTGCAACTATAGAATCAGGAAGCCAATACAAAACGAAGAAAATCCAGGTTACTCGAAAATGAAACTCCGCATTTCCGCTCGGTTAAAAAGAAATAAAAAAAAAAAAAAAGATACAATCTCTTTCAAAAGCCGCTTATCGCGCCGAAAATCTTCTCGAGAGAACACAACAAACCGCGCGCAGCACAAAAGAATCCAGTCCAATGTCAAAAGCGAAGCACGAATGTCAATACTACGAGCGCGCAGCCACTCCAACGCTCGGTTTTTCATTATCGCTGGACGGCGCGACGAGCCGCCTCCCGCGTTCCGTTCGCTCGCAACCGCGAATGGGTATGATGCAGATGGGCTCGGCGGTGCGCGACTGCATTATGCATGCGCGTCCACTGTCGCGAGAGATACGCGCGCGCTTCGGCGATAAGGATGGGCCGCAGCGACGCGGAGGAAGTCTTACGTGGATCGGAGACGCGGGGGGAGGTGTGGAAGTTCGATTTTGCAATTGCAGTTGGTTGGGAGAATGATCGAAGGATCAATTTATGGATTGGGACATTTTTTATTGGAAAAAGTTAGTTTGAGTCGGGGAAGAATGAATGTTTCTCCTTAAACATTAGACTCGTTCTTTTGAACGGTGTCGGTGATCTAAAAATATTTGTGACAAACAGCGTTATTTTTATTGAGAATGGAACAAAACTTTTGTTTTGAAAATAGTTGCGGGATTCATTTAATTTTATAATGTTACATATTTTAATAATTTACGTTCCTATTTTTAATCTGACTTATTGAGAAATGTGTGCATTGCGATTTACATTAAAATCTAATGAAATAAAAATTAAAATATTAATAATAAAACAGTCTTAATCTGGTTTTAGGATAAAATACGAAAATTGAGCTGTGGAAAAAACCATGTCATTATGCACATATTAGAGACACGGAAGGGTCCCTTCCTCAAGAAGCGAAAATGGGTTAGGGAGGTGTCGTAATACATAATTCCGTTCGTGACGATGGAAAAAATATTCTTGGGCTTTTCCAAGTGCTTCTTTACTGCTAGTTCACATTTTTTCCTTCGCCCAGAAAAATTTTAATTATATTTTAGTTAAATAATCTTTTATTATTATTGTCTTCAATTAATTTCATTAAATTTTTTAATGATTTCTAGAAATTGAAAATTATTTTTCAGCGATGAAGTATTTTTTATGAAAACATATAATTTACTGTTGAACAGGAAATATGTGTATGCATAAGATTTTATTTTGAAAGATAATCGTTATGAGTCATATAGCATTATTTTTTTAACAGCAAGTTGCAGATTATAAAGCCACCTACGATAAGATTTGGAAGTCATCGACTGAAGAAAAAGGGTAATTTCGAACATCCGTTGGTAACGTAGATAATGTAGGTAGCTGTTTTGCTCTCTACGTTACCTAATACATTTTCAGCCGCTGGTAAGGCAGAAATCTACTTTACTTACAGATTTTCCAAAACAAATTGAAATTTGAATACAGAAATATAATTTTTTATAGGCACTTTTTTTATTATTATTATTAAGTTTGCTTTCAATTAATCCTGTCGCTAATACCTGAAAGGGGGATGCGACATTAACTAAGTAAAAAGAAAATACTTCAAAATTATTTATATGCATGTAAGTAACTTTATAGACGTGCCATCTACATTTATGCTATTATCCCCTCAGGTCTTGAGTTTACTAATGTCAGTTACATCTCACATTTTAATGATAAATCTTTCATAATTACTCTTAGCCGGCGACAGAGTTTCATTACCTGTTTTTCGCTATTCGCATTTCACGCAATCGCGAGTCAATGGAAATAATGAGTGCTCATTAACACGACGCCGCGATTGTCGACGTCTATACCTCGATGGCAACGGCCTCAGTTACAATGAAAACAAAGCACAATTATAATAGAACCTTCATTGTTTCGGCTGAGTTGAATTGACCGGAAAGCTTTGAAGCAGCGAAGTTCAAGCCGACGGCATTGACTCCAAATTTCGTGGTGTACACTTAATTATTATAGCGTGAGAACTTATTTCAGCGGTGTTGGTTTTCTTGCCAATTGTGAAGGTGTAAAAAAAGGTTTAATTTTCAAGGCAAAGTGATTGTCGCACACTCGCACACTGCTTGAATATTAGATTGTTACAAAGACATTATTAATTAAAAGTTGCTAATTTCTTTTAGTATTTGAATGATTATCATGGTAGAAATTTATCTTTCACGATACCGATAGACTAATCCTGGTTTGCCAAGTATTTTCTGCGTATCTGTATTTCAAGAACTCTTTTACTATTCACCTCGAGAATTCAATACCATCCCCGTCCAGCAGTAACATTTTCAATTTCGCGAAAAAGAAAGAGCCCCGATAAATTTCTACCACAGCGCCGGCTTCCCTTAGTCCTCGAAAAAAAAGAAAAAAAAAACCGAGGACTACAGAAAGAATAGCCAATAGGTTCGATATTCGATTTCCATGATCGATAGCTGCGACTCACCTATAGGAGAAGCGGTGTTGGCCTCTCGCAGACTGACGGTCTCGGGCTCGACGCCGGCCTCGTCCTCCTCGATGAGCGGCGGCGGCGGGGCGAGGGTGCGCGACGTCTCGTAGCCCCAGTGCTGGCGGAAGGCCCTGGCGCCGCCGTCCAGGCGCACCCGCGGCAGCTCCACGAACATCGCGTCGCCCAGCTGCAAGCAGATCGGAGAGGGATACGGATCCCGCTTTAGAGTCGTTCCTATGCGCCGGGGGAGCAGGGATTTTGAGCGCACGTGTCGGCTGAGTGGGATATGTGCGGGGACTTTTTGCGGCTCGCGTGCCTTGGAAACGGTCGACGGAGGATGGGTTAGATGGGATTGTTAGACTTGGATTTTGAGGTGATTTTGGAGGTCTGCGGTGTGTAATAGAAAACGGTGGAAAGAAAAATACAGAACGGAGGTTAAAGTGGGAAATCATATGACTTGTTCATTCTGCATAATCGCAAATGTTTCTTAATTTTTGTAATGTAAAAATTGATAAAGACAATCGTTTATTAATGTCATTATGAATCTGCAGAGTTCACTGATCTTTTTAATTTTAATTGATAATTGACAAATAAAGTTCAAAGTAATACAGACTGATTGCAATTGACTCTAATTGCTGTAATTAATTTGAAAATTTTAAATACTTTAAAAGATAGCTCATGTCAAGTGCTTTTAATGCGACAGTGCATTTTATGACTGACAGACACTGGAATACTAAAAATTATACTGATTTCTTTGGCCTTTCGAGCAAGTTAAAATTCTGGGAGAAGTTAGATTAGAGTAGAAAACAGTTTTGAGCTCTTTAACGTAGTGACATTTGAGTGGGTGTGGTGTACTCCAAAGAGTTCGTGTCAAGGTGCAATTTACAATCCGAATAAGGCACATTAAATTAAACGAATGTCAAACTCTTGATCAAGTCCTACAAAGTTCTACGACACCATTTTTCACAATCCACACACAATACTCAAACCAATCTCAAACTCGAATCACTGCATCTCGTGCCACATTAAGCTTATCTCGAGCTCCCAACCTAATCTCAAAGCCTAACAGCCATCGGTAACACAAAACAAACGAAGTAACGCATGCACTCACGTATCCTCGCACCACGTCCATTATCGACAGGCAGTCTCTAAAAACTCTCACAACGCAGCAGCCGCCGTCGAGGCAGCAAGAGCACCGAGGCATTCCATCGCGGGCCGCGTCCGCCCGAGAACTGACTGGTAACGTTTACCCGGGGAGCGAGAGCCGGCTTCGAAGTTTATCTGAAAATATCGTAGATTGACCTGTCGCCGAGCTGACGTCACTAATTAGAGCTCGTTTGTCGGCGAATAAAAGACAGAGCAAACGACCGGTGGCGCTCCGCCGCCCGGGTCACTCTCTCTCTCTCTCTCTCTCTTTCTCCTCGCCCCGCATAAGAGCAAATGCCCTTTTTCAGTCGCGCTCTGCTCTTTTTCCCTCATTGGCTGCAGCTTGTTGGCTTCGTCGCTCACGATTTCGGGAGTTTAATGGAATTTTCGTAGGGGGAGATCGCGAGCCCGGGAGGATGGGTGTCGATACGCTGAAATTTATTAGAATTTATTAAGGAATTAGAGCATGAATTACATCGTTTTATTTAAATTTTAATACAAATTTTTATTTAATAATGTATTTTTAATCTCGATGGAAAATTCGTTATTTTTAATAATCAAGAATTCAATTTTATCTTTATAAAATATTAAACCTGTTTTTTTTAAGTTTACTCATTCTTCAAAGAAAAGTCGATATTTTAAAAATTTTTATAAAAATAACATGTAATTTCCTGAAAATATAAAACCTTAAGTTTTTTGCTGGTTATTACGATAAAAAAACGATTGTTACAAAGGCTACAGCTAATTTTACTCCGCTTCTTTAATAATAAATGTCACTTAGTTGATTGTACAGGTCCATAAAAAAGCTTTTAATATATTTTTAACTTCATCATCCTTTTTATAATGACTTGGCAAAAAATTCTTTTGAAATTGCATTATTTACGTTATTAAGACGTTTTAAATAGACAATTTAATAAGCGCAAGTAATAAAACTTTATTCTCGAAAGCCCCAAGATTTTACCTCGTAACAGGCGACTTAACTTAATTTAAATTATGCGTGCGCCAATTTCGCCAAAATTTACGAGCATCCTACTTACTCGAAAATGACGCATAAAGCCTCGATACGCAAACCGTCCTCATCACGCGCGAGAGCTTTCCTTAAAAAAGAAAAAAAGCAAAAACTGCTCTTCCCGCCCGAGCGATTTTCTTCCATCCGCTGGCAGTCGCATCTGCCCGGCGCCCACGCCGCGGACAAATTGATCGCGACTTGGCCGCGCGTCATCGCGCGTCGGCCGTCGACCTTGACTGTATCGCGAAAAGCCGGCCGGCTCTCTGTACCTGCCAATTAACGGGAGTGAATTCGCAATTCATCCTGCGGTCGGCCGCCGCGCGCGCGGCTATGCGTGTACATATGTGCGCGTGTGCGAGCGAGGGCCGTAAATTCGAGAGCGCAACCTGATATTTCCTCGGCCGCGGGAGGGAAAAAGGCCGGGCGCCGTTGGTAACTTTATTAATGTACGCGCGCGGCGAACTCGAGCGCGGGATTAGGGAAAACTCGAAACTGATATCGAGCGCGATGATGGATTACTTCCATTTTTTGGGGGATTTTGCGCGGCTGCGCGGGTGATTGTTGGTAAATATTTACGGGATTGCGCGGGAATTGTCAGAATAATTTTGCGGAAAGAGATATCAACGTTAATTGTGAAATTTATAGCCTGAGAGCTCAAGTATTTTGTATGATGTATTTCGAATTGCCAACAAGTTATTTTGAAAATTTTATTACCTAAATTTTTGTTTTTAATAAAATCGTTCGTGTTGTTTTTAATAAATTCCTTTTTCTCAATCGCGATTTCGTTTTTATTATTGCAACTATATATAATTACGCTTCATTTATTTAACAAAGAAAGGGACATGCGTTTCATATAATCTACGAAGTAACTACCAATTTAATTACCAATTCGACGACCAGCAACGAATAAAAACTCCGAAGCACATATCACTCCTAAAGCGAAGAGCAGCTCTCCTCGGCGCTTAAAAGCTGCTCCCCACAGACCTCTCTCCCAATTGCGCAGCACGCGATTGTCAATTCTCGCGGGCATCGGCCGTTTCCCAGCATTGGCCCGGCAGAGCAGCCGAAACCGCTCGCAATACTTCTGCACGCGCCGCTCCACCCATACGACGCGTTTAAAACGCCGCGTCTCTCGCTTCGCGTCGGGGTGGCGCCGAATTACGCGCTCTCTCCCGACCGGCCAATTAGCATCTCGGCTCTCCGCTCCGAGATCGGCGTCGGCGCGTGACCCCGATATAGTATATTTCGCTTTCGCTTCCTCGCGAGAGAGAGAGAGAGTCAACGACGCGAGGCGCCGCTTAATTAATAGCCGGGCGAGAGAGGCTCCGCGCGCGTATATATTAACGAGCCGTCACATTTTTTTCGAGCCCCGCGCCGAACAATGAGCTAATGAGCTTTTTTACAATACGCTCCCAGCGAGAGAGCAGCGGAGGATCGCCGATGTATTGTCTGCGCGCTCTTTTGCGTAATGAGTTTGCGCGACTTTTTTTTGTCCCCGCCAGGATCGACGCGTGGGCGGTGATAAATTGCAGTTCGCCGCGATGTTTTGTAACTTTGCGGAGCGGGATTCTGCAATAAATGGTTTCTGTTGTGTAATTAGGGGCGTTTACGGGGAGATTTTTTGCCGGGGATGGGTACTTATTGTGATTGATTGGCTTTTGTATTTTGATTGAACAAATAAATGTTATTACTGTGATGTTTTAACGTTTGGGATTGTTTGAAGGCTCAACATTAACTGCTGCACTGAGAAACCGAATGCTTGCAGTGTATGATTTATACAGTTTCTTACGATTCAAATTCAGTAAATTATCGTTATATAATTTTACGATCTATCTATTATGTCGGAAAAGTTTTAGATTCATCACGAATAATTAACAACAGTTTCAGTAACGAAATATTATATTCAAATCAGATAATCGCTTAAAAAATAAAATATTAGTCATCACAGATTAAATTGTAAGTATACGAAAAATACACACTTTTTAATCAATATTTACGTAAAGCTTCACCATTGCCAACAAATCAAATCAAAGAAGCCATCCGCGACTACTTCCAAACAACCCTCAGCCAAAATCCCAGCCGCGGCAAATGCAAAAGCCTCGCTCGAGAATGGATGCGCACTCATAGAGTGACGGGGCGCGAGACTCTCTCGCCTGCTGGGATCTATGGGCGCAATTCTCGAGATTAAACGTCGCCCGATAAAAAAGTGTGCCTCGCCGCGGAAAAAGTAGCGCTCGGCGATGTCAAGCGTGACGAAGGACCGCCGGTAATCTGCGAAGGGGGAAGGGGGAGGCGCGAAAACAGCGGATTGCATACCGCGACGATAAAGTGCCGCGACGTGCTCGCAAAAACTGATGCGGCACGAGCGCGAGAGAGCGAAAAACTATCCGCGAGAGCTTCGATTTCTCCGCTCGCTGCTTAACCATTTCGTACGTAGCGGACGTTTTATAGTCGATCGGTTTCAAGGTTAGAAAAATGGTAAAATATCTGTACGGAGAATCCGGAAGCATTATGGACGACGTAAAAATAGTTGGCCTCTCAGAATCCCAGGCCAGGATTTCGAAATTTTTTAAATATGGCGGCTTACATAAACACTTTGAGTAATAAAATATCATTCGTTTTCACATTTGCATCAGCTCCGATTGAATTATTACAAAATTTTGTCGGTCAAAAAAGTTAACAGTTGATCGAAAAATTTTGTCTCATTTCACTACCTTTTGAAAATTTTGAAATTATGGCTCTGGAGTCTGAAAAATCAACTCTTTTTACATCGGAAGTGATGTTTTCGGATTTGTTTTACAGATGTTTTACCGTTTTAGACTTAGAACCGATCGACTATAAAATGTCCACTTGGGACGAATGAGTTAACTTGGGCTCACGCCAGTTTCATGAAGTAAATGAAAAATTTCAAACGCTTGTCTTTGTTTTTCCTCTTCTCGGTGTTGCTTTGATGTAAATTACAGCTGCAAACTTTTTAACTAGAAAAGTTATGTCTAGCCCCGGGAAGGCATATTTTCTTTTGCCTTCGTGTAAGTACTTGAAACATTTAGTTTAGATTTGAAAATAAATTATTCTGCAATAAAGTCTGATTTTTCTTCCTTCAGTTTTTGTTTTGAGATAAACAAGAAAATACGTGCAACTTAATTTAAACACTTTTATGTTTTATACATAATAGAAATTTAGATTCTTCGAAGCACATCAAAATTCATTAATTACCATCGTAAACACACTAAACGCGTCTTTACACGCAATCCAACGACAGCCGCAACAATCAAAGCAGCCGCATCGCTTTATTAAAACAATCTTAGCGAACTCGTGCAATAACCCGCGCAGGCAGTCAGGGTCGCAGCCGCGCAATAAGCGCATTTCAGTTTATACGAATCCGCGGCGCATAAAAGCCCGAAGGGCGCGGAATCTCAGTCGAGCTGCGCCGCGGCGGCGGCGGCGGCGGCACTTAATAGAAGCCCCAGAAGATCGCGGAGGCGGTTGTTCTGCGCGCGACAATCGCGGAAAATTGCATTACTGCAGGCAAGAGAGAGAGAAAGAGAGCCGCCGCTGCGGAAGAGGCGTCGCGGCGCTGCGACAGCGGAAGCAGGAGAGAGGCCGAATGCTGATGGAAAAATTCTAGCGGCCGCGGAGGAAGCCTGGCGGTGGCTGCGAAGGAAAAATAGCTTAAGCTGCCTGGCTCTCGATTGGATTTTTACGGTACTTCTCGGCTAAATAAATTTTAGTGCATATTGCCGGCGGTTATTTTTATTTTTTGGGAGGTTGAGGAAGTTTATTTAGTAAGATAGGAATTTCGAAGATATAGAATACAGTTTAGCTTTGAATTTATATCTTTAGAGCTTCTGAACATTTATATCTTAAAAACTTAATATATGTCTTCATTAACGACTTTCGGTATATTTACAATTAATAAAAATTGAAATTTATTTTATGAGTCTATACAGTTAAAATTTAAAATTTTTTTATTTCAAAAGAATCTCTCGTAATAACTTTCTTAGAGAATTAAATAAACAAATTAGTCGAATGTTAGCTACAATTTTACATTCTCCCCTCTAACACTGTTACACAAAACGCAATAAAGCTCCGCTGCATATTCATTCTCTTTCGCAAGGAAATATAAGAAAGTAAACGTTACTCGCGGCGCGCTGTATATAAATACAGACTTTTCGCGATTCAGCAAGTTACCCAAGTACATAGACGCAGAATTCAATTGAGGTAATAAAATTACCGCGCGCGAGGAGGTTCGATCGCGTGCGAATCGGCCATAAAATTTCTCTCTCTCTCTCTCTCTCTCTCTCACCGCGCGGCTCGACGCAGTTTCCGCGACAGCCGCAGAAGGAAGAAATACGGAAATGAATAATCGCTCCTCCGCCGCCGTCGTCGCTGCTGCTGCCGCTGCATATCGAGCGGCGGCGGAGCCCTCGAGAAAGAGACGTCTTCGAGTTTGCACAGCGCGCCGCTGGTAAGTATCGTATTTCACACTCGGCGAGCGCGAAACGCGGCCCCGTCATGGGACGGGGTGAAATCGGGGAGATTTTTAGGGGGGAGGGAAGACACACACACGCACACACAAGAACGGGACGACACGTAGACGTATTACAGTGATGCAGAGACAAATATGACAGAAAACACTGGCTAAACAGTACAGAGAAAAGTGAACGGAACAAACCTTGCCGTGAGACTTGAACATACAGGACGTCCCGGCGAATAGCTGCATCCGAAAGAAAAAAGAGATATGTTGAGATTATATGTGTTATGTTTGTATAGGTAAATATAATATGAGGTGGGTTTGCCGTAGGGAGAAATATGTGTATTTAATGTTTTTTTTTTATTTATAATTTACAATCGTACTTGTAATAAATTATTTTATTATGCTATATTTTACTTTTCAATGATTCATGCATTATAAAAAAAATTATTTTTCATAAAGAGATAAATGTAGATTGATAATCAATGAAGCAAAGTTTAAACTTAGTATGTGAAAATCAATTTTAATTAATTTCTGTGTCATCTGAACCTATAACTATTAACAAGTAATTACTAGTAATAATTATAGTGCATCATAGCCATTACGTAATTTGTCTTAAACAAATAAAGAATATAGTACACATTATAAAAACGCTTATCAATTTCCAGAGTTATTACGTAACTATAAATTAAACGAGTACCTTTAAAGATGAATCTAAATTCAAACGACGCTCAAACACGCTGGACGTTTATCTACCTCCCTTATTAGAAAAGATAAAAGTCCAGCGGGATACGGCGCAAAATTCTTCATTAAGCACCATTGACTATTACCATTAAACCATTTAAAAATCATAAATTAATGAAGATATAATCGAACGTTACAAAATAAAGCAAACCGAGGCCGATGTAATTGCTTAGCGATGTCAGTGATATCCTCAATTAATATTTCAGTCCGTCAGATTAATAGACTGCTCTTGCACAAGAGCCGAGCAGGTTGGTACAAACCTTTCGTTGGAGTTGCAGTATCGCTCGTTTATGTGCCGGACTGATTTATATGGAGCATAATTTTAAAAGGTTTTTATCCGTCGATGTAAACATATGCCTTTGTTAATAGGCTATTGCAGGATATGTCGTTCAAACATATTGAGGATAATGTTCGTTAATATTCATTTATTAACAAAGTTTCGAAAAAAATGTTTATACTTTATTTAATTTTTTAGTTTAAAATTTTTTTTTTTTTTTGCTTATAGATATAGTAATTCAATGAATATGTTTATTAACACAATGCATTTCTCTAAAATATTATCAATCTTATATATTTTTTCCACACCTTTACCTCGCTATTTTTAGACCAATGAGTCAATTATGAGGAACGCCACAAGAAACAAAACAAAAAAATTTTCAGGCCCAAATCCCTACAACGTCGAATCAGGCGTATCGCCGTAAAAAATATTTTGAAATCTAACACCGCTATTAGCGATTCCTCGGTCACGAGTCAAGTGCGCGAAAAATCATAAAACGCGCGGGCCGCTCTCGCGAAGAAAGAAGGGACGGGCGTCGGAGTCGAGGAGAGAGAGGCCGAATCTTACACTCTCCGGAGTGCGTGCGAGAATGAAAGAAGTTTCGAGTGAAAAAAGTCAAAGTCGTCGCACGTGCCGTAAGTGCCGGCAGCCGAGCGGAGGGGGTTTTCGACGTAGCGCCTGACTTTGCAGTCGAATCGTTCCGCGGCCAGGACGAGAGGAGGACGCCGATGTGTTGTTTCAGCGCTCGGGGGATATAACCTCGGATTTATGAATCCGCAGTTTTTTGTTTTGAGAAGGAGATGATCGGCGCGACTTTTGGCCGAAACAAGTTTTCGCCGGATGATTTCATTGCATTTTTGTGGGAGAGATGATGGATGCGATTGAAATTGCCTTAAAAAGATGCAAAAACTCAGGCGGCTGCATTTATAAACTGTGGATAAAGAAAATAAATTTAGAACATCTTTTAAAAGAAATGATTTATTACACAGGTTCGAAAGATCATAATATTGAAACTACGCATGAATATTAAAAAGTCATATTTTAGAATTTCAAAATTCCACAGCAGAATAACAAAAGCACCCATTCAAATTACCGCGCAAATCGCTCGCGCCAAAAGCAAGACACCCAGTGAACTATCACCGAGGATACCACGGGGCCCTCTAAATTCGACGAGTCAAGAGGAGTCGCCCCTTTTGCGCGACGGCCGTTACGGCGAGCGGTTGACCTTCGTGCGGAGAAGAGCAAGAGGCGCAAGAGCCGCGCACATGTGGCCCACCGCGAGCTGCCGTAAGTCGCCTTTGTCGATTCTCTCTTCGTATCGAGCGTGAATGCCGTAACGATTGTCGATCGCGCACGCGATTCCCCGCGCGGAAGCGAATTAGCAATGCGCGGCGATGTTCTCTTACTTTCGGTATAGAACTTTTTTACTTTCGTCGGAATTCAGCAGGGAATTTTTTATTGCCTCGGCGACCTAGGAGGATTACGCGGGCGATATATAGGTATTGTCGAATAAATAGAGTCGGCGAGCGAGGCAAAGGCGCGACCGCGATAATTCGCGCATCCGTTTTCACGCTTCGGAGAGTCGTCTCAATGAGCGCGAAGGAAAACTGGAAGCAAAAAGAAAATTAGCTGTAGGAAACTATTAACAGCGCTTAAAAATACCTGATAACCGTAGGAATTTACTTAACTCGAAGCTAGTAAGTGCGAATGGGGAAAAAAAGTCGAGTCTTTAAAAAAAAAAGAGAGAGAGAGATAAAGAGAGCCTTATTGTTGGGAACGGCTTCCGGTCGGTCGAGGGAACAGTTGCGCTCGATCCGTCGCGCAAACACACTGCCAGCACGAGCCGAAAAGCTCCCAAGGCTATGAAAGTAAACTGGCTGCGTTCGAGTGTTGGTCTGATCGGTCAGTCAGGTAGTCGATGCGAAAGTGACGGTATCCGCAAAAAATTTGTATTGCTCGTAAATAAGAGTTTATTACGTATGGGTTAATAATTGGAGAACTGAATGTAAACCTTTTTTGAATACGTTACTTTTGAAACGGTGGTGTGCGTTATGCAATCCTTTCGTTCGGAAGGAAATATATAAAATTAAACGACGCGTTTAGTTATTGGCAATACTTAAAACTATATTATTTTACTGCAATTATTTTGGGAAAAATTTTTGATGTAATACTTTTATTTTATATTTACATAAATGGAAATTACTATCAGCATAATACTTTTTAAAATAATTCTTTGCAAGATCACCGTCATAACTATTGGACTGCAACTGTAGTTGTCAAGATAATATTACGGAATAAATAGTACATGCTGACTGTACTGTATTTTAATTATAGGTTCGTTTCAATTAATCTGATACGGAAGACTTATTCTCACTCTGAATAATAATTTTGTGTAATGAAAGGTATAGCCACAGTAAAGTTATAAACTTACTGTTTCAATGTTAACTTACGTCAAGTAAAATTTTGCGCTACATTCAAAGTACTAAATAGGACGATAAGTCGGATAATTTGATAAAAAAAAATCTTACATTAACCTGCCTTTCCAACCATTTTATAAAGAACACTACCTAACGAGATCTAAAGATCTAATAATTTAAGTAAATTAGCGATTGAAAAAGACCCTCAAATTAGATTAAAAAGCAGCTGCGCAACGGCAAGCAGACGCAGAGGTATACTGTTACCAGATACGTACACACGAAGTCATAGAGTTCCTCAATGAATTAAACTGTTAATGCATTCAGCGATGCGTTTACCCTATCGTTTCGCGCGGCAGCTCGCAGCCGCGCTCCCTCCAACGTTCGATCGTCGCCGAGCGTATAATCGAACTAGCGGTAGTACGAGTCGGAACCTTCCCTCTTCCTCGCCTCCCACTTCCTTTGTCCGATCGCGGCCGTAAGTCCGAGAAGATAATAGAGCCCCCCGCCACGGCCGTTCGTCCTCTCTCTGTTTCCGAGCCAGTTCCGGGCGCGTTTTCTTATAACTACTTGGCGACGACTAATTGAAAAACTTTGCCCGAACGCGGCCGGGCTGCCCTTGGCGCGGGAAAGGGGGGCGAAATCGAAGATAGGCGCGTGGCGCTTGTTTGTCACTCGTCGTTCTTAAACGTTGCGAATTCTTAGCGGAGGTGTATAGAGCGCGGGAGACATTGTTCTCGGAAAAGATCGGTAATTACTTGAATAGCGGCGGGCGTCTGGGGCAGAGTTGCCGGAGCTCTAGATGTTTAAGAAAAATAGCAGAGGTTCGCACAGTTTTTGTGTAACGGTTCTTGTATAATTGTTATATAGATTAAAGCTTGATTTCTACGATTTGAAAGGTAAGTTTGGAGATTCCAGAGATTCAGATTAATTTGACAGAGTTTCTATTAAGTCATCAGAATTTCTATTAAATTAACAAAGTTTCTGTTAAATCAACAAATTTTCTGTTAAATCCATATAGAAATTCTGTCAAATCAACCGAAAATTCTATTGATTATATTCAACAGAAAATGCGGTTGTTTCAACCACCTTTTTCCTCAGTGGATACACTATAATTTTAGTACGTCTGTAAACTCAAGCCATTAAAGAAAATTTAGAAAATGAAATATAAGAACTTCTCAAACTCCTTAGACGAGCGTTCGCAAGATCGATATCAAACCGTTTCGCCAAGCGACATTACGCGACTTCACAAGTGGTAAAGCGTCGCAAGTACTAACAGCCCCATTGAAAAGGAGCCCGAGTAAGTATAAGCGAGGAGGAAAAGAAAGAGGACGCCAGAGTATAAGAGAACGGAACACGGAACCTCCTCTGCTTTTCGAAACTCCCCTCAGCACTCGAATCCGCGCTGCCGCCGCCGCCGCGACAGAATCCCGTAAATTTATAACGAAGAGCCACTTTCAGACTGCGAACCTCCTCCTCCCCCCGCTCACGCACTTTTACGTCCTGCGCCTTCGGCGCGTGAAAGCGAAACAACGACTCGTGTCGCACGGCTAATAAAGGCAATAAGGGCGCGCGCGGAGAGGGGTCCGCGCGCTTTGAGCGAAAAACTTTTTAACGTCGTTTTTCATTATTAAGCCGCTCGTTCGCGAGTAATTAGCGTCCCTCTCGTCGTTTTTGTGTCGCCGCGCCGCGAGAATTAAACGAACTTTTGTTGTCGCTTTCGGGAGCTTTAACGATTCTTTATTAATCAAAAATTAGCGGGACAAGAAGACGCTTTTAGATTGGCTCGATTGCTGATGCAGAGTTCAAGTTTCGGTTTTAATATTATTTTGTTGATGGGTAGGAGGATTTCGCGAATGAATCAGTTCCTTATGAGGAAAGTGTAACAGCATCTGCCGCTAAAGGCGATTTATCAGTTTTACAAAAGTCCCTAGCAGTACTCGATCTTGCTTAAATTAAATGTTATTGCGTGTTGCGCGGGGAGTTTATAAAAATTCTGCCTCGCAAAATCAATAAATTGCAAATAGGGATAAATGGCCATCCGGTGCTCTGACGATGCTAAAATGCAAAAATCACTCGCGATTTCCATAATGAACGTTACGCTTTTATTCAGCAGTAAAGCAACCAAAAGAAGGCATTTACCCGGAAACGGCCGAAAACAGCGTACGTTTTCGCCGATAAAATCCGGCTCATCTCCGATCGGCGTAATACAAAAAGAAAGCGATTCCGGCTGAAAGAAGAATCTCGAATCCGCCCCCAAAAGAAGTGGAAGACTCGAGGAAGACGCGTCCGGTATCGACAATAACGGAACGCCGCTTCCACCTTCCCTCCCCCTCTCGGCGTTTCCTCGTCTGTGTTTATCTTCGGCTGTGCAGCCAAGACTCTCCTCGTCCCCCCGCTCAAGGCTCCTGATATAAATGCACCCTTCGTCCTCTCTCTCTCTCATCCCTCCTTCGTCTTTGCTCCTTCGTTCCTCCCGCGGGAACCGAGGCCTCGGCGCGCGCGAAATACGACGCGCAGCCAACTCCCGGTATTGTCTCTATCGCGGGAGCCGGCGATATTAAGTCGTGTCTGGCTGCATGTCGTACTTTTTTTTATAGAGCTCCTCTTTTCCTTTGGAGAGGGATTGTTACGATTCCATTGTGCGCGCAGGCCTTCGACGTCGAAGTCTATTGCCAGATCCGAGGTTATTAAAGAGCTCCCCGCGCAAGCGAGATCAATGTTAATCCATATTTCATGATTGCGCGCTCCGGGGCCGCGTGATTTAGAGCTTGGAATTTAACAGTTCCGAACTGGTTATCGGAGCTTGTTTCTAGTTTAGAGTTAATTAGAGAAGAATTCGCCGCAATTTCGTGGTGCAATCTGAGTCTGCCGTAATTTTTGGAAGATGCTAATTTAAACAGCCTTTTCAAGGCATTATTAAGCATTAAATCAACCCTTTTAATGCAGAAGAATAATTGCATTCCTTACATACGGCCATTAAAATCTTCTCGGAGGCATCATTTAATTAAGGAGCGGCTTCCTGAATCTGATTAAAAATTATTTTTAGCCGTCGCAGGACTAAAAATAAATTTCACTGCCTTTTTCAACCTTATCGATCTGACACAAAAGCTTTTATGTTACACGGGAAACTGCTTTTGCCCAGTCGTTATACCTGCGCGCGCCGAGAAATTGGAACGCCAAGTGCTTTCATACTTCTAGAATGAATGCAGAATTAAAAATGCCGCAAATTCCTCCGGCAACTTTTTTCACATTTTTCTCATTTTGTCTCCGGCGTATCTTGTTTGCGCTTGTCTACCCTCCCAAAAAAAAAAAAAAAAAATCTGAATTCTTCTATGCGCAAGCTGAAAGCCGGAATTTAAGGGAAGAATTAAGATAACGAGTTACATAATATTTTTCTTTTAAATTACGTGGAATTTTAAAATGAATACATAAAGGAAATTAACTTAGCATCCCTGACTTGTGTATTTTACCTCGCATTACGAACGAAAATTCTCTATTTTCTACTACGCTGAAAATTAGAATTCCTGCACTGCATTTTTATTTCAAGATTTTAATGTGCATTAAAATTCAGGTAAAACTTGATTAAAAAGGGCAACACACGGTCTTGGCACATGCGGTTAAGGCTTCCGTTTGTTTACCTCACGTAAAATGCCGGACTTAGCTTTCCAAGACAAGGCTGCTCGTCGACCGCAATAAACCCTACAGAAAAACCAAAAAGTAAAAATACGTGTTCCAAACCTACTGACTATAGTTAAATCTGTCGCTAATATACCCGAAAGGGAGATGCGACATTAAATAACTAAATAAAAAAAAATATATATCAAACATAAGTAAAACGAATTAGTCTCAATTCTGTAAAGTCCTTTGCTTACATTATCATCCCGAGCAGTGCAAAGAAACTCGAACGTCTGCGGACGTGACGCAATATCAATCCCCCGAAACCACCCCACGTCAGAGAACGGCGGTCTTACTTCTCGATTCCGGCATCAAAGCAGCTCACACGTAACCGTCACCTTAAATACAGATAAGAGCGCGAATGCTTTATCGCCTAGAAAGCCCCCTTTTTCTCCCCGACTGCAGGACGCAGCTCTCGACCAGGACCGCATCCACAAATTCCCTTCCAATCTCTTTTTTCTCTCCAGCGGAAAACCGTTCGCGGAGCCTTTTCCACGCCTAGCCGCCCGCCATCCTTCTTCCCTTTGCACTCTCCTTCCCTCCTCCTCCTCCTCCTCCTCCGGAGTCTTTTATTTTCCCAGGCGCAGAGATCGGTACTGCCGCGCCTTCTGTATCCGCGGAACATTTTTCTCGGTGTGCGTGTATATACGCGAGGCGCGGTGAAGAACGAGGGAAGGTTATGGTGGATGGGAGGGAAAGCCCCGCAACGAGGGGAGGATCTTACTTTCCTTCTTTTAAGGTTTTTCCGGAGTAAAAGACCGGCCCTTGCGTTTCTACGAGAGTTTCCAAGTACGTGCTCCTCTCTCTTTCTTTCCGCGTCTCCTGCTCTCTTGCCTCCCTGGGCGCTCGCCACCTTGAAACTGCCCCGGAACTTGCAGGAACGACGACGGCTACGGCTGGCGAATGCCGTCCGCTCTTGCCTCTTGCTCTTGCGAGGTCTTTTTTTTTTTTTTTTCTTCGGCTGCTGGTTCTTGTTGATAGGCCACTCAGTGAGACGATAAGTAGTCGTAGTAACAGCGATCGAAACAATGATTTTCTCGATTGTTACGAGGCTGTAATTCTCGCGGGGAACATAATGCGATGTGTAAAACTGTCGATTCGCGATTGAATGATTAATAGAATCGTTCTGCAGCGGTTACATAATTTATTTGTAGCTGTAAATTACTTGATAATCAACGAGCATTCTAAAATTAATTTGCGGTTTCTAATTTGAAATAATGCTGGTTGGACCTTTTAAATATAGTTCAACAAAACAATTGCTTTGAAAACTAAATGAACAAAACATACTTTTACTTATCTCTGTAAATGTTTTTAGAATATAAATTTCAAATTTGACAAGTCGCGATGAAATTTTATTAATAAAAAATACTGATATTTTATAAAAAAAACCTGTAAGCAAATCGCAAATTTTCTATGAAAAATTCTTTTTCGCACTTTAACGCCGTAAGAATGGGAACTCGTTCGTCTCTATAAAACAAAGTCTTGAGAAGCATCTCGAGCAGGAAAATGGAAAGGTACAGAAGCGAGCTGGAAAATAAATCGCGAGCGGACCCAAGATAAATCCCGATTGGTCGTAAGTACCGGCTGGATGAGGTGGGAGGAGGGCGCGGGGGGGAGGCAAGGCTCGAAAGGGTATTTTTGAATCTCTTGGGGGAGCCATTAACGAAAATAAGGCGTTCTAGCCGAGCGTTTCTTACTCACCGAACACATTTTACGCATATTTTATCATCCATTCGCAACTCGAATATTGCGCTTACGCTTTCACACGTGGTAAAAGTCCCCGTCGAGTAAATATTTCGCACATCATTTTTTACGGGTTCGACTTTTTATTTTATTTGTTTTTAAGTAACTAATAACGTGAATAAATATAAATTTATTTCAGTCTGCTCATTCGTAAATTGTGTAAAAAAGTAACTAAATATATAAATTGATGTGATATTATCCTGCAAATAGTATGTATTTACGATGTCAGTTTATGTCAAAGCTTGTTATGTTAATAATTCAATGGTTTCGTTTAATTCAATATACCTTCCTGTTTAACGAATTGATTTATAATAAGAAGCAACAAGCAAAGCGAAAATTTGCCTGAAATTGAATTTCCTTTCAACATCGTCATAAATGCTACCAATATAATTCTTTGGCTTCAATTGTTTATTTAAATGATTTAGCCATTTATGAAAAATTATTAAACACTTAATGCAAATGCAAGTACGTATGAAAAATGCATTTTCAAGATTTCTCCAAGTATTAAAGCCGAACAAAACAAGCCAAAATATCGTTCCCTTCGACTTCCATCCTCGCATCTGGAATTCACCTCGAGCGAGCATTAAACTTCTTAGGCAAAGAATAAGCAGTTAAAATTCACGAAAATTCACGCAAGAAAGGAGAATCGAGACGTGCTTTCTATCGACGCACCGGGAGGGAAGGCAAAGGCGTACCTACAGCCATCGCTCGCACATAAAATATACATATTCCGGCAACTACGTTCAATGGCACTCGTCGTCGTACGTGTATATATAGTATATCGCGAGGCTCGAAAGAAGGCAAACACGCGCGCGCGGCGGCTCTCGAATCCACTTTGCGCCGATACGTCAAATACGAGCGCGCGGCGCGCCGTCCGAGGGAAATTCAGAGCGAGATCTAATGGAACTCTGCTGCGCGCGCCTGTAAACTTACCTTTACGAGCCGTAACGAAATTATGACCGGGAGCAAATAAAACTCCCGTCGTATAAGCGCAAGTGCAGCGAGCAACTTTTTTTCCCTCTCCCCCTCTCTCTCTCACTTTTCTTTCCGAAATTTCGCGACCTCGCGGTAATGCAGCCTCCCCTCCCCCCGTTCGGGTCGTTACTTTTCGCGTTTCAGCGGCGGCCTTTTTTTTACGCGGCGGTAAAGCAGGTAGGCGTATGTGCGTTTAGACCGAGTTATAGGAGGTAAAAGACAGGGAAGAAACGAGAGTGACTTCATGAAGAAGATCGGCACGATGTGAGGTTGTTAAAAGGGATTAAATTATTGCGGTTTTATGGCGCTTTTTATGCATCGTTTTGAAATAAGCCTTCGGTTTTTGCAGAGAAGTATGGGCAGTTTTATTTATGAAGGCTCGCAAAGACGGACAAACCGATTTCCGTGAAAAACCGAATCTTATTGCTCGCATTAGACGGCGATTAGCTCGCGGAAGCGTCCACCTCTGCGTCAAGTCAACAGGTGGCACTGACTCATCATCCTCATAAACGATCGCGTGCTAAATTCGCATGTTCGAGAAACGCGAGCGACGCCGCACAGTGGGCTAAAACATAAGAAAAGTGGACGAAAAAACTATTGGGAGTACTTCAGGACATGCTCAGCTTGAAATGTAGATACCGTTTGTGATGAGTAGACTCATTAATTTTTCTGTTTCGTTTTTTATTATCTTTTGTAACGGGACCTTTTTGCGAGAGATCGGGCGAAAGATTTGGCTGAAGGGAGGGTCTCCGGTTCGTGGCTCTCTAAAAAGAAAGGCCTCTTCTCTGCTAAGCACTACGGGACGGAGGGAACATCTCCGTCGCCGTGAATGCTGTCTCCCAGGAAAG